>NW_025554060.1:0-45799 GCF_020424385.1 Procambarus clarkii
TATATATATATAATATATATATATATATATATATAATATATATATACGTATATATATATATATATATATATATATATATATATATATATATATTAGTATATTTGGTAGCAGTTTTCCTGTAACATATATTCTTAAATATGGACCGAAAAAATAAGATTAATAATTCTAACACTAATTTTCTCAATCTTTCGTACATTACGCTTCACTGTTGGAGGTAAATCAAATATTAATTCTCCAAAATTCATTTTCTATCTTTCTAGTCTGACGCGACACGAGCGCGTTTCGTAAAACTTATTACATTTTCAAGACTTTAGTTCCACAATACACAACTGAATAGAACTTCCGTATCTCCGAGTTTATATCTACATTTGAGTGAGGTGGGAGGGGTGATGTGGCATTAACACAAGACAGAAAGAGAGGGATATAATAGGGTATTAAAAGTATCAACACAAGACAGACACACAAACAATGGGTATTGAATAGAAGTGTTTGTAGAAAGCCTATTGGTCCATATTTCTTGATGCTTCTATATTGGAGCGGAGTCTTGAGGTGGGTAGAATATAGTTGTGCAATAATTTGCTGTTGATTGCTGGTGTTGACTCTTGATTTGATGTGTAGTGCCTCGCCAACGTCAAGCCGCCTGCTATCGCTGTATCTATCGATGATTTCTGTGTTGTTTACTAGGATTTTCTTTACTAGGATACTGTGTTGTTGTGGGAAGAGATTATATTTCCTTAATGGAAACATTTTACTGTGATTACTGTGTTGTTTACATAGCCATAGAAATCCTAGTAAACAAAACAGAAATCATCGATAGATACAGCGATAGCAGGCGGCTTGACGTTTTGCGAGGCCCTACACATCAAGAAGTCAACACCAGCAATCAACAGCCAATTATTGCACAACTATATTCTACCCCACCTCAAGACTCCGCTCCAATATAGAAGCATCAAGAAATATGGACCAATAGGCTTTCTACAAACACTTCTATTCAATACCCATTGTTTGTGTTCTGTCTTGTGTTCAAAGAAATTATGAAAATATTATGTAATTTTTATCGGGAAATATTGTGCATTACTGTAATATTACTTTTTGTTGTAAATACATCTAGCTTTACCAAAATAAATTTCCACAGGATAACAAACCAGAGGAATGTTCAGTGTGTTTTAACGATTATGATGACAATCAGCTACGCCCTCGCACACTGCCATGCGGCCACACATTCTGCTCCCAGTGTATTGACAATGCTATCAAGAATGGTCAGCTGACCTGCCCCAGCTGCCGTGCCGAGCACGCTGCCACAGCTGCTACTCAGTTCCCAATTAGCTACGCTGTGGAGGCTTTAGTTAGGAAACTCAAAAATATCCAGCTAACAACTGAGGAAGTAGTGCCAGCAAAACCTTATGAAGGTCCCGCCAGAGGCATCAGTAAGAAGTTACATTCCATGGTGGAGGAGCAGAAGAGCTTCATCAGCATCCTCATTACTAGCTGTGAAGAGCTACTGTACCAGCTGGGAGAGTACCGGGGGCAGCTGGGGGACTGGAAGACTCATCACCTCCAGCTCCAGGACAGACTCTATGCTCTAGTAGAGCAGAACAAGTCAGCAATGCAGCTCTTGGAACTGGAGGATACCAGTGTGGTGGATATGACAACACATGGAGAGGAAGGGAAGACTCAGCTGCAGGCCATGTTGGGGAGCCTCGACACAGTCAACACAGCACAGGAAGTATTCATGACCATCAATGAAGTTGACCAATGCAACATGGAGGTAGAAAATTGGCTCCGGAAGTGCCAGGAACTCTTCCCAGATGTCAAGACTGTCCACACCTCAGTGAAGGTATGCTGCTGAAGGTCACATTGTTCTCACCCAACTGAGTGTAGTATTGCCTCTATATAAACACTTTTGACATGGAGGCACATCAAGATGAGAGTAGACTTTATATACAGGAAACATTTTTGTTAATAAAGTCAACTGTCATCTTGGTGTTTCTCTACACTGTGGTCAGTGTAGAGAAACATTACATATATTGTCAAATTACTTTACTTAGTCTGATGCTTCATTATAGTCCCGTTACTTTATTCAGTGCCTGATACTTCATTATAGTCCAGTTACTTTACTCACAGCCTGATGCTTCATTATAGTCCAGTTACTTTACTCACAGCCTGATGTTTCATTATAGTCCAGGTTCCACCATTAATGTTTGTGTTGGTAATGGCAGGTGCAGGAGACCATCAGGGCAGCCCTGGAGATGATGACCACAGAGACAGGTGCCACAGCTGACCCCGTACACCTGGGAGACTCAGCCTCCACCATTAATGTTTGTGTTGGTAATGACAGGTGCAGGAGACCATCAGGGAGGCCCTGGAGATGACGACCACAGAGACAGGTGCCACAGCTGACCCCGTACACCTGGGAGACTCAGCCTCCACCATTAATGTTTGTGTTGGTAATGACAGGTGCAGGAGACCATCAGGGAGGCCCTGGAGATGATGACCACAGAGACAGGTGCCACAGCTGGCCCCGTACACCTGGGAGACTCAGCCTCCACCATTAATGTTTGTGTTGGTAATGACAGGTGCAGGAGACCATCAAGGAGGCCCTGGAGATGATGACCACAGAGACAGGTGCCACAGCTGACTCCGAACACCTGGGAGACTCAGCCTCCACCATTAATGTTTGTGTTGGTAATGACAGGTGCAGGAGACCATCAAGGAGGCCCTGGAGATGATGACCACAGAGACAGGTGCCACAGCTGACTCCGAACACCTGGGAGACTCAGCCTCCAGCATCATGAATAAAGTTCAGGAAATCACTGGAGAGATCCCCCAGAAGCAATTAACAGTAAGTTTTTTATTTTCTCTCATAGTGTCTCAAACACATAGGTCATATCACAAGATATTGGGTTGTGTTTTGAGGAGAGGAAGCCTGTTCTTAGGTTTATCGGGGTTCCCCAAGGTCAACTACTGACTCTCCTTAATATACAATCCACAATAGTTGCCTAACTCCTGGATAGATATTTACTGGTAGGTGAACAGAGGCAATAGGTGAAAGGCAACAGGCAACAGGAAACATGTTAACCATTTCTGGCCTGCATGTTGATTGAACCTGTGATCCTCTATTGAACCCGGGATCCTGACCCCGTCACAGAGGCGCAGAGAGCGGGTGACACTCCACCAACCTACCAAGAAAGCATACTTGGTTGATACCTGGTTGATGGGGTTCTGGGAGTTCTACTCTTCAAGCCCGGCCCGAGGCCAGGCTTGACTTGTGAGAATTTGTCCACTAGGCTGTTGCTTGGAGCAGCCCGCAGGCCCACATATCCACCACAGCCCAGTTGGTCCGGCACTCCTTGGAGGAAACAATCTAGTTTCCTCTTGAAGATGTCCACGGTTGTTCCGGCAATATTTCTTATGCTCGCTGGGAGGACGTTGAACAACCGTGGATCTCTGATGTTGAATCCAGGAAGACAGCAAACCAAAACAGACCACTGATGGGTTTGAAGAGACTGAAGCCTTGAAACTGCCAACAAACTCCCAAACAATGCCAGCACAACCCCCTGCCAGTAGAGGGGGGCTGGAGCTACAGGTCCAGCACCAAACCCTGGGGCCTGTAGCTATAGGTCCAGCACCAACCCCTTTCCAGTAGAGGGGGGCTGGATCTACAGATCCAGCACCAACCCCCTGCTAGTAGAAGGGGGCTGGAGCTACAGCAACAACCCCCTGCCAGTAGAGAGGGGGCTGGAGCTACAGGTCCAGCACCAAACCTCTGCCAGTAGCGGGGGGCTGTACCTACAGGTCCAGCACCAACCCCTGCCAGTAGAGGAGGGCTAGAGCTACAGGTCCAGCACCAACCCCCTGCTAGTAGAGGGGGGCTGGAGCTACAGCACCAACCCCCTGCCAGTAGAGGGGGCTGGAGCTACAGGTCCAGCACCAACCCCCTGCCAGTAGAGGTGGGCTGGAGCTACAGGTCCAGCACCAACCCCTAGCCAGTAGAGGGGGGACTGGAGCTACAGATCCAGCACCAACCCCCTGCCAGTAGAGGAGGGCTGGAGCTACAGGTCCAGCACCAACCCCCTGCCAGTAGAGGGGGCTGGAGCTACAGGTCCAGCACCAACCCCCTGCCAGTAGAGGGGGGCTGGAGCTACAGGTCCAGCACCAACCCCCTGCCAGTAGAGGGGGGCTGGAGCTACAGGTCCAGCACCAACCCCCTGCCAGTAGAGGGGGGCTGGAGCTACAGGTCCAGCACCAACCCCCTGCCAGTAGAGGGGGGCTGGAGCTACAGGTCCAGCACCAACCCCCTGCCAGTAGAGGGGGGCTGGAGCTACAGGTCCAGCACCAACCCCCTGCCAGTAGAGGGGGGCTGGAGCTACAGGTCCAGCACCAACCCCCTGCCAGTAGAGGGGGCTGGAGCTACAGGTCCAGCACCAACCCCCTGCCAGTAGAGGGGGGCTGGAGCTACAGGTCCAGCACCAACCCCCTGCCAGTAGAGGGGGGCTGGAGCTACAGGTCCAGCACCAACCCCCTGCCAGTAGAGGGGGGCTGGAGCTACAGGTCCAGCACCAACCCCCTGCCAGTAGAGGGGGGCTGGAGCTACAGGTCCAGCACCAACCCCCTGCCAGTAGAGGGGGCTGGAGCTACAGGTCCAGCACCAACCCCCTGCCAGTAGAGGGGGCTGGAGCTACAGGTCCAGCACCAACCCCCTGCCAGTAGAGGGGGGCTGGAGCTACAGGTCCAGCACCAACCCCCTGCCAGTAGAGGGGGGCTGGAGCTACAGGTCCAGCACCAACCCCCTGCCAGTAGAGGGGGGCTGGAGCTACAGGTCCAGCACCAACCCCCTGCCAGTAGAGGGGGGGCTGGAGCTACAGGTCCAGCACCAACCCCCTGCCAGTAGAGGGGGGCTGGAGCTACAGGTCCAGCACCAACCCCCTGCCAGTAGAGGGGGGCTGGAGCTACAGGTCCAGCACCAACCCCCTGCCAGTAGAGGGGGGCTGGAGCTACAGGTCCAGCACCAACCCCCTGCCAGTAGAGGGGGGCTGGAGCTACAGGTCCAGCACCAACCCCCTGCCAGTAGAGGGGGCTGGAGCTACAGGTCCAGCACCAACCCCCTGCCAGTAGAGGGGGGCTGGAGCTACTGGTCCAGCACCACCCCCCTGCCAGTAGAGGGGGCTGGAGCTACAGGTCCAGCATCAACCCCCTGCCAGTAGAGGGAGGCTGGAGCTACTGGTCCAGCACCAACCCCCTGCCAGTAGAGGGGGCTGGAGCTACAGGTCCAGCACCAACCCCCTGCCAGTAGAGGGGGCTGGAGCTACAGGTCCAGCACCAACCCCCTGCCAGTAGAGGGGGCTGGAGCTACAGGTCCAGAACCAACCCCCTGCCAGTAGAGGGGGCTGGAGCTACAGGTCCAGCACCAACCCCCTGCCAGTAGAGGGGGGCTGGAGCTACAGGTCCAGAACCAACCCCCTGCCAGTAGAGGGGGGCTGGAGCTACAGGTCCAGCACCAACCCCTGCCAGTAGAGGGGGGCTGGAGCTACAGGTCCAGCACCAACCCCCTGCCAGTAGAGGGGGGCTGGAGCTACAGGTCCAGCACCAACCCCCTGCCAGTAGAGGGGGGCTGGAGCAACAGGTCCAGCACCAACCCCCTGCCAGTAGAGGGGGCTGGAGCTACAGGTCCAGCACCAACCCCCTGCCAGTAGAGGGGGGCTGGAGCTACAGGTCCAGCACCAACCCCCTGCCAGGAGAGGGGGGCTGATGCTACAGGTCCAACACCAACCCCCTGCCAGTAGAGGGGGGCTGGAGCTACAGGTCCAGCACCAACCCCCTGCCAGTAGAGGGGGGCTGGAGCTACAGGTCCAGCACCACCCCCTGCCAGTAGAGGGGGGCTGGAGCTACAGGTCCAGCACCAACCCCTGCCAGTAGAGGGGGGCTGGAGCTACAGGTCCAGCACCAACCCCCTGCCAGTAGAGGGGGGCTGGAGCTACAGGTCCAGCACCAACCCCCTGCCAGTAGAGGGGGGCTGGAGCTACAGGTCCAGCACCAACCCCCTGCCAGTAGAGGGGGGCTGGAGCTACAGGTCCAGCACCAACCCCCTGCCAGTAGAGGGGGGCTGGAGCTACAGGTCCAGCACCAACCCCCTGCCAGTAGAGGGGGGCTGGAGCTACAGGTCCAGCACCAACCCCCTGCCAGTAGAGGGGGGCTGGAGCTACAGGTCCAGCACCAACCCCCTGCCAGTAGAGGGGGGCTGGAGCTACAGGTCCAGCACCAACCCCCTGCCAGTAGAGGGGGCTGGAGCTACAGGTCCAGCACCAACCCCCTGCCAGTAGAGGGGGGCTGGAGCTACAGGTCCAGCACCAACCCCCTGCCAGTAGAGGGGGGCTGGAGCTACAGGTCCAGCACCAACCCCCTGCCAGTAGAGGGGGGCTGGAGCTACAGGTCCAGCACCAACCCCCTGCCAGTAGAGGGGGGCTGGAGCTACAGGTCCAGCACCAACCCCCTGCCAGTAGAGGGGGGCTGGAGCTACAGGTCCAGCACCAACCCCCTGCCAGTAGAGGGGGGCTGGAGCTACAGGTCCAGCACCAACCCCCTGCCAGTAGAGGGGGGCTGGAGCTACAGGTCCAGCACCAACCCCCTGCCAGTAGAGGGGGGCTGGAGCTACAGGTCCAGCACCAACCCCCTGCCAGTAGAGGGGGGCTGGAGCTACAGGTCCAGCACCAACCCCCTGCCAGTAGAGGGGGGCTGGAGCTACAGGTCCAGCACCAACCCCCTGCCAGTAGAGGGGGGCTGGAGCTACAGGTCCAGCACCAACCCCCTGCCAGTAGAGGGGGGCTGGAGCTACAGGTCCAGCACCAACCCCCTGCCAGTAGAGGGGGGCTGGAGCTACAGGTCCAGCACCAACCCCCTGCCAGTAGAGGGGGGCTGGAGCTACAGGTCCAGCACCAACCCCCTGCCAGTAGAGGGGGGCTGGAGCTACAGGTCCAGCACCAACCCCCTGCCAGTAGAGGGGGCTGGAGCTACAGGTCCAGCACCAACCCCCTGCCAGTAGAGGGGGGCTGGAGCTACAGGTCCAGCACCAACCCCCTGCCAGTAGAGTGGGACTGGAGCTACAGGTCCAGCACCAACCCCCTGCCAGTAGAGTGGGCCTGGAGCTACAGGTCCAGCACCAACCCCCTGCCAGTAAAGTGGGCCTGGAGCTACAGGTCCAGCACCAACCCCTGCCAGTAGAGGTGGGCTGGAGCTACAGGTCCAGCACCAACCCCCTGCCAGTAGAGGTGGGCTGGAGCTACAGGCCCAGCACCAGCCCCCTGCCAGTAGAGGGGGGCTGGAGCTTCAGGTCCAGCACCAACCCCCCTGCCAGTAGAGGGGGGCTGGAGCTACAGGTCCAGCACCAACCCCCTGCCAGTAGAGGGGGGCTGGAGCTACAGGTCCAGCACCAACCCCCTGCCAGTAGAGGGGGGCTGGAGCTACAGGTCCAGCACCAACCCCCTGCCAGTAGAGGGGGGCTGGAGCTACAGGTCCAGCACCAACCCCCTGCCAGTAGAGGGGGGCTGGAGCTACAGGTCCAGCACCAACCCCCTGCCAGTAGAGGGGGGCTGGAGCTACAGGTCCAGCACCAACCCCCTGCCAGTAGAGGGGGGCTGGAGCTACAGGTCCAGCACCAACCCCCTGCCAGTAGAGGGGGGCTGGAGCTACAGGTCCAGCACCAACCCCCTGCCAGTAGAGGGGGGCTGGAGCTACAGGTCCAGCACCAACCCCCTGCCAGTAGAGGGGGGCTGGAGCTACAGGTCCAGCACCAACCCCCTGCCAGTAGAGGGGGGCTGGAGCTACAGGTCCAGCACCAACCCCCTGCCAGTAGAGGGGGGCTGGAGCTACAGGTCCAGCACCAACCCCCTGCCAGTAGAGGGGGGCTGGAGCTACAGGTCCAGCACCAACCCCCTGCCAGTAGAGGGGGCTGGAGCTACAGGTCCAGCACCAACCCCCTGCCAGTAGAGGGGGGCTGGAGCTACAGGTCCAGCACCAACCCCCTGCCAGTAGAGGGGGGCTGGAGCTACAGGTCCAGCACCAACCCCCTGCCAGTAGAGGGGGGCTGGAGCTACAGGTCCAGCACCAACCCCCTGCCAGTAGAGGGGGGCTGGAGCTACAGGTCCAGCACCAACCCCCTGCCAGTAGAGGGGGGCTGGAGCTACAGGTCCAGCACCAACCCCCTGCCAGTAGAGGGGGGCTGGAGCTACAGGTCCAGCACCAACCCCCTGCCAGTAGAGGGGGGCTGGAGCTACAGGTCCAGCACCAACCCCCTGCCAGTAGAGGGGGGCTGGAGCTACAGGTCCAGCACCAACCCCCTGCCAGTAGAGGGGGGCTGGAGCTACAGGTCCAGCACCAACCCCCTGCCAGTAGAGGGGGGCTGGAGCTACAGGTCCAGCACCAACCCCCTGCCAGTAGAGGGGGGCTGGAGCTACAGGTCCAGCACCAACCCCCTGCCAGTAGAGGGGGGCTGGAGCTACAGGTCCAGCACCAACCCCCTGCCAGTAGAGGGGGGCTGGAGCTACAGGTCCAGCACCAACCCCCTGCCAGTAGAGAGGGGGGCTGGAGCTACAGGTCCAGCACCAACCCCCTGCCAGTAGAGGGGGGCTGGAGCTACAGGTCCAGCACCAACCCCCTGCCAGTAGAGGGGGGCTGGAGCTACAGGTCCAGCACCAACCCCCTGCCAGTAGAGCTACAGGTCCAGGGGGGCTGGAGCTACAGGTCCAGCACCAACCCCCTGCCAGTAGAGGGGGGCTGGAGCTACAGGTCCAGCACCAACCCCCTGCCAGTAGAGGGGGGCTGGAGCTACAGGTCCAGCACCAACCCCCTGCCAGTAGAGGGGGGCTGGAGCTACAGGTCCAGCACCAACCCCCTGCCAGTAGAGGGGGGCTGGAGCTACAGGTCCAGCACCAACCCCCTGCCAGTAGAGGGGGGCTGGAGCTACAGGTCCAGCACCAACCCCCTGCCAGTAGAGGGGGGCTGGAGCTACAGGTCCAGCACCAACCCCCTGCCAGTAGAGGGGGGCTGGAGCTACAGGTCCAGCACCAACCCCCTGCCAGTAGAGGGGGGCTGGAGCTACAGGTCCAGCACCAACCCCCTGCCAGTAGAGGGGGGCTGGAGCTACAGGTCCAGCACCAACCCCCTGCCAGTAGAGGGGGGCTGGAGCTACAGGTCCAGCACCAACCCCCTGCCAGTAGAGGGGGGCTGGAGCTACAGGTCCAGCACCAACCCCCTGCCAGTAGAGGGGGGCTGGAGCTACAGGTCCAGCACCAACCCCCTGCCAGTAGAGGGGGGCTGGAGCTACAGGTCCAGCACCAACCCCCTGCCAGTAGAGGGGGGCTGGAGCTACAGGTCCAGCACCAACCCCCTGCCAGTAGAGGGGGGCTGGAGCTACAGGTCCAGCACCAACCCCTGCCAGTAGAGGGGGGCTGGAGCTACAGGTCCAGCACCAACCCCCTGCCAGTAGAGGGGGGCTGGAGCTACAGGTCCAGCACCAACCCCCTGCCAGTAGAGGGGGGCTGGAGCTACAGGTCCAGCACCAACCCCCTGCCAGTAGAGGGGGGCTGGAGCTACAGGTCCAGCACCAACCCCCTGCCAGTAGAGGGGGGCTGGAGCTACAGGTCCAGCACCAACCCCCTGCCAGTAGAGGGGGGCTGGAGCTACAGGTCCAGCACCAACCCCCTGCCAGTAGAGGGGGGCTGGAGCTACAGGTCCAGCACCAACCCCCTGCCAGTAGAGGGGGGCTGGAGCTACAGGTCCAGCACCAACCCCCTGCCAGTAGAGGGGGGCTGGAGCTACAGGTCCAGCACCAACCCCCTGCCAGTAGAGGGGGGCTGGAGCTACAGGTCCAGCACCAACCCCCTGCCAGTAGAGGGGGGCTGGAGCTACAGGTCCAGCACCAACCCCCTGCCAGTAGAGGGGGGCTGGAGCTACAGGTCCAGCACCAACCCCCTGCCAGTAGAGGGGGGCTGGAGCTACAGGTCCAGCACCAACCCCCTGCCAGTAGAGGGGGGCTGGAGCTACAGGTCCAGCACCAACCCCCTGCCAGTAGAGGGGGGCTGGAGCTACAGGTCCAGCACCAACCCCCTGCCAGTAGAGGGGGGCTGGAGCTACAGGTCCAGCACCAACCCCCTGCCAGTAGAGGGGGGCTGGAGCTACAGGTCCAGCACCAACCCCCTGCCAGTAGAGGGGGGCTGGAGCTACAGGTCCAGCACCAACCCCCTGCCAGTAGAGGGGGGCTGGAGCTACAGGTCCAGCACCAACCCCCTGCCAGTAGAGGGGGGCTGGAGCTACAGGTCCAGCACCAACCCCCTGCCAGTAGAGGGGGGCTGGAGCTACAGGTCCAGCACCAACCCCCTGCCAGTAGAGGGGGCTGGAGCTACAGGTCCAGCACCAACCCCCTGCCAGTAGAGGGGGGCTGGAGCTACAGGTCCAGCACCAACCCCCTGCCAGTAGAGGGGGGCTGGAGCTACAGGTCCAGCACCAACCCCCTGCCAGTAGAGGGGGGCTGGAGCTACAGGTCCAGCACCAACCCCCTGCCAGTAGAGGGGGGCTGGAGCTACAGGTCCAGCACCAACCCCCTGCCAGTAGCACCAACCCCCTGCCAGTAGAGGGGGGCTGGAGCTACAGGTCCAGCACCAACCCCCTGCCAGTAGAGGGGGGCTGGAGCTACAGGTCCAGCACCAACCCCCTGCCAGTAGAGGGGGGCTGGAGCTACAGGTCCAGCACCAACCCCCTGCCAGTAGAGGGGGGCTGGAGCTACAGGTCCAGCACCAACCCCCTGCCAGTAGAGGGGGGCTGGAGCTACAGGTCCAGCACCAACCCCCTGCCAGTAGGGGGGCTGGAGCTACAGGTCCAGCACCAACCCCCTGCCAGTAGAGGGGGCTGGAGCTACAGGTCCAGCACCAACCCCCTGCCAGTAGAGGGGGGCTGGAGCTACAGGTCCAGCACCAACCCCCTGCCAGTAGAGGGGGGCTGGAGCTACAGGTCCAGCACCAACCCCCTGCCAGTAGAGGGGGGCTGGAGCTACAGGTCCAGCACCAACCCCCTGCCAGTAGAGGGGGGCTGGAGCTACAGGTCCAGCACCAACCCCCTGCCAGTAGAGGGGGGCTGGAGCTACAGGTCCAGCACCAACCCCCTGCCAGTAGAGGGGGGCTGGAGCTACAGGTCCAGCACCAACCCCCTGCCAGTAGAGGGGGGCTGGAGCTACAGGTCCAGCACCAACCCCCTGCCAGTAGAGGGGGGCTGGAGCTACAGGTCCAGCACCAACCCCCTGCCAGTAGAGGGGGGCTGGAGCTACAGGTCCAGCACCAACCCCTGCCAGTAGAGGGGGGCTGGAGCTACAGGTCCAGCACCAACCCCCTGCCAGTAGAGGGGGGCTGGAGCTACAGGTCCAGCACCAACCCCCTGCCAGTAGAGGGGGGCTGGAGCTACAGGTCCAGCACCAACCCCCTGCCAGTAGAGGGGGGCTGGAGCTACAGGTCCAGCACCAACCCCCTGCCAGTAGAGGGGGGCTGGAGCTACAGGTCCAGCACCAACCCCCTGCCAGTAGAGGGGGGCTGGAGCTACAGGTCCAGCACCAACCCCCTGCCAGTAGAGGGGGGCTGGAGCTACAGGTCCAGCACCAACCCCCTGCCAGTAGAGGGGGGCTGGAGCTACAGGTCCAGCACCAACCCCCTGCCAGTAGAGGGGGGCTGGAGCTACAGGTCCAGCACCAACCCCCTGCCAGTAGAGGGGGGCTGGAGCTACAGGTCCAGCACCAACCCCCTGCCAGTAGAGGGGGGCTGGAGCTACAGGTCCAGCACCAACCCCCTGCCAGTAGAGGGGGGCTGGAGCTACAGGTCCAGCACCAACCCCCTGCCAGTAGAGGGGGGCTGGAGCTACAGGTCCAGCACCAACCCCCTGCCAGTAGAGGGGGGCTGGAGCTACAGGTCCAGCACCAACCCCCTGCCAGTAGAGGGGGGCTGGAGCTACAGGTCCAGCACCAACCCCCTGCCAGTAGAGGGGGGCTGGAGCTACAGGTCCAGCACCAACCCCCTGCCCCTGCCAGTAGAGTAGAGGGGGGCTGGAGCTACAGGTCCAGCACCAACCCCCTGCCAGTAGAGGGGGGCTGGAGCTACAGGTCCAGCACCAACCCCCTGCCAGTAGAGGGGGGCTGGAGCTACAGGTCCAGCACCAACCCCCTGCCAGTAGAGGGGGGCTGGAGCTACAGGTCCAGCACCAACCCCCTGCCAGTAGAGGGGGGCTGGAGCTACAGGTCCAGCACCAACCCCCTGCCAGTAGAGGGGGGCTGGAGCTACAGGTCCAGCACCAACCCCCTGCCAGTAGAGGGGGGCTGGAGCTACAGGTCCAGCACCAACCCCCTGCCAGTAGAGGGGGGCTGGAGCTACAGGTCCAGCACCAACCCCCTGCCAGTAGAGGGGGGCTGGAGCTACAGGTCCAGCACCAACCCCCTGCCAGTAGAGGGGGGCTGGAGCTACAGGTCCAGCACCAACCCCCTGCCAGTAGAGGGGGGCTGGAGCTACAGGTCCAGCACCAACCCCCTGCCAGTAGAGGGGGGCTGGAGCTACAGGTCCAGCACCAACCCCCTGCCAGTAGAGGGGGGCTGGAGCTACAGGTCCAGCACCAACCCCCTGCCAGTAGAGGGGGGCTGGAGCTACAGGTCCAGCACCAACCCCCTGCCAGTAGAGGGGGGCTGGAGCTACAGGTCCAGCACCAACCCCTGCCAGTAGAGGGGGGCTGGAGCTACAGGTCCAGCACCAACCCCCTGCCAGTAGAGGGGGGCTGGAGCTACAGGTCCAGCACCAACCCCCTGCCAGTAGAGGGGGGCTGGAGCTACAGGTCCAGCACCAACCCCCTGCCAGTAGAGGGGGGCTGGAGCTACAGGTCCAGCACCAACCCCCTGCCAGTAGAGGGGGGCTGGAGCTACAGGTCCAGCACCAACCCCCTGCCAGTAGAGGGGGGCTGGAGCTACAGGTCCAGCACCAACCCCCTGCCAGTAGAGGGGGGCTGGAGCTACAGGTCCAGCACCAACCCCCTGCCAGTAGAGGGGGGCTGGAGCTACAGGTCCAGCACCAACCCCCTGCCAGTAGAGGGGGCTGGAGCTACAGGTCCAGCACCAACCCCCTGCCAGTAGAGGGGGGCTGGAGCTACAGGTCCAGCACCAACCCCCTGCCAGTAGAGGGGGGCTGGAGCTACAGGTCCAGCACCAACCCCCTGCCAGTAGAGGGGGGCTGGAGCTACAGGTCCAGCACCAACCCCCTGCCAGTAGAGGGGGGCTGGAGCTACAGGTCCAGCACCAACCCCCTGCCAGTAGAGGGGGGCTGGAGCTACAGGTCCAGCACCAACCCCCTGCCAGTAGAGGGGGGCTGGAGCTACAGGTCCAGCACCAACCCCCTGCCAGTAGATGGGGGGGGCTGGAGCTACAGGTCCAGCACCAAACCCCTGCCAGTAGAGGGGGGCTGGAGCTACAGGTCCAGCACCAACCCCCTGCCAGTAGAGGGGGGCTGGAGCTACAGGTCCAGCACCAACCCCCTGCCAGTAGAGGGGGGCTGGAGCTACAGGTCCAGCACCAACCCCCTGCCAGTAGAGGGGGGCTGGAGCTACAGGTCCAGCACCAACCCCCTGCCAGTAGAGGGGGGCTGGAGCTACAGGTCCAGCACCAACCCCCTGCCAGTAGAGGGGGGCTGGAGCTACAGGTCCAGCACCAACCCCCTGCCAGTAGAGGGGGGCTGGAGCTACAGGTCCAGCACCAACCCCCTGCCAGTAGAGGGGGGCTGGAGCTACAGGTCCAGCACCAACCCCCTGCCAGTAGAGGGGGGCTGGAGCTACAGGTCCAGCACCAACCCCCTGCCAGTAGAGGGGGGCTGGAGCTACAGGTCCAGCACCAACCCCCTGCCAGTAGAGGGGGGCTGGAGCTACAGGTCCAGCACCAACCCCCTGCCAGTAGAGGGGGGCTGGAGCTACAGGTCCAGCACCAACCCCCTGCCAGTAGAGGGGGGCTGGAGCTACAGGTCCAGCACCAACCCCCTGCCAGTAGAGGGGGGCTGGAGCTACAGGTCCAGCACCAACCCCCTGCCAGTAGAGGGGGGCTGGAGCTACAGGTCCAGCACCAACCCCCTGCCAGTAGAGGGGGGCTGGAGCTACAGGTCCAGCACCAACCCCCTGCCAGTAGAGGGGGGCTGGAGCTACAGGTCCAGCACCAACCCCCTGCCAGTAGAGGGGGGGCTGGAGCTACAGGTCCAGCACCAACCCCCTGCCAGTAGAGGGGGGCTGGAGCTACAGGTCCAGCACCAACCCCCTGCCAGTAGAGGGGGGCTGGAGCTACAGGTCCAGCACCAACCCCCTGCCAGTAGAGGGGGGCTGGAGCTACAGGTCCAGCACCAACCCCCTGCCAGTAGAGGTGGGGGGGGGCTGGAGCTACAGGTCCAGCACCAACCCCCTGCCAGTAGAGGGGGGCTGGAGCTACAGGTCCAGCACCAACCCCCTGCCAGTAGAGGGGGGGGCTGGAGCTACAGGTCCAGCACCAACCCCCTGCCAGTAGAGGGGGGCTGGAGCTACAGGTCCAGCACCAACCCCCTGCCAGTAGAGGGGGGCTGGAGCTACAGGTCCAGCACCAACCCCCTGCCAGTAGAGGGGGGCTGGAGCTACAGGTCCAGCACCAACCCCCTGCCAGTAGAGGGGGGCTGGAGCTACAGGTCCAGCACCAACCCCCTGCCAGTAGAGGGGGGCTGGAGCTACAGGTCCAGCACCAACCCCCTGCCAGTAGAGGGGGGCTGGAGCTACAGGTCCAGCACCAACCCCCTGCCAGTAGAGGGGGGCTGGAGCTACAGGTCCAGCACCAACCCCCTGCCAGTAGAGGGGGGCTGGAGCTACAGGTCCAGCACCAACCCCCTGCCAGTAGAGGGGGGCTGGAGCTACAGGTCCAGCACCAACCCCCTGCCAGTAGAGGGGGGCTGGAGCTACAGGTCCAGCACCAAACCCCTGCCAGTAGAGGGGGGGGCTGGAGCTACAGGTCCAGCACCAACCCCCTGCCAGTAGAGGGGGGCTGGAGCTACAGGTCCAGCACCAACCCCCTGCCAGTAGAGGGGGGCTGGAGCTACAGGTCCAGCACCAACCCCCTGCCAGTAGAGGGGGGGCTGGAGCTACAGGTCCAGCACCAACCCCCTGCCAGTAGAGGGGGGCGGGAGCTACAGGTCCAGCACCAACCCCTGCCAGTAGGGGGGGGGCTGGAGCTACAGGTCCAGCACCAACCCCCTGCCAGTAGAGGGGGGGGGCTGGAGCTACAGGTCCAGCACCAACCCCCTGCCAGTAGAGGGGGGCTGGAGCTACAGGTCCAGCACCAACCCCCTGCCAGTAGAGCGGGGGGGCTGGAGCTACAGGTCCAGCACCAACCCCCTGCCAGTAGTGGGGGGGCTGGAGCTACAGGTCCAGCACCAACCCCCTGCCAGTAGAGGGGGGGCTGGAGCTACAGGTCCAGCACCAACCCCCATGCCAGTAGAGTGGGGGCTGGAGCTACAGGTCCAGCACCAACCCCCTGCCAGTAGAGGGGGGGCTGGAGCTACAGGTCCAGCACCAACCACATGCCAGTAGAGGGGGGCTGGAGCTACAGGTCCAGCACCAACCCCCTGCCAGTAGAGGGGGGCTGGAGCTACAGGTCCAGCACCAACCCCCTGCCAGTAGAGGGGGGCTGGAGCTACAGGTCCAGCACCAACCCCCTGCCAGTAGAGGGGGGCTGGAGCTACAGGTCCAGCACCAACCCCCTGCCAGTAGAGGGGGGCTGGAGCTACAGGTCCAGCACCAACCCCCTGCCAGTAGAGGGGGGCTGGAGCTACAGGTCCAGCACCAACCCCCTGCCAGTAGAGGGGGGCTGGAGCTACAGGTCCAGCACCAACCCCCTGCCAGTAGAGGGGGGCTGGAGCTACAGGTCCAGCACCAACCCCCTGCCAGTAGAGGGGGGCTGGAGCTACAGGTCCAGCACCAACCCCCTGCCAGTTGAGGGGGGCTGGAGCTTCAGGTCCAGCACCAACCCCCTGCCAGTAGAGGGGGGCTGGAGCTACAGGTCCAGCATCAACAACCTACCAGTAGTTGGGGGCTGAAGCTACAAGTCCAGCACCAACCCCCTGCCAGTAGAGGGGGGGGGGGCTTGAGCTTCAGGTCCAGCACCAACCCCCTGCCAGTAGAGGGGGGCTGGAGCTACAGGTCCAGCACCAACCCCCTGCCAGTAGAAGGGGGCCTGGAGCTACAGGTCCAGCACCAACCCCCTTGCCAGTAGAGGGGGGCTGGAGCTACAGGTCCAGCACCAACCCCCTGCCAGTAGAGGAGGGCTGGAGCTACAGGTCCAGCACCACCCCCCCCCCCTGCCAATAGAGGGTGGCTGGAGCTACAGGTACAGCACCAACCCCCTGCCAGTAGAGGGGGGCTGGAGCTACAGGTCCAGCACCAACCCCCTGCCAGTAGAGGGGGGCTGGAGCTACAGGTCCAGCACCAACCCCCTGCCAGTAGAGGGGGGGGGGCTGGAGCTACAGGTCCAGCACCAACCCCCTGCCAGTAGAGGGGGGCTGGAGCTACAGGTCCAGCACCAACCCCCTGCCAGTAGAGGGGGGGCTGGAGCTACAGGTCCAGCACCAACCCCCTGCCAGTAGAGGGGGGGGGGCTGGAGCTACAGGTCCAGCACCAAACCCCTGCCAGTAGAGGGGGGCTGGGGCTACAGGTCCAGCACCACCCCCTGCCAGTAGAAGGGGGCTGGAGCTACAGGTCCAGCACCAACCCCCTGCCAGTAGAGGGGGGCTGGAGCTACAGGTCCAGCACCAACCCCCTGCCAGTAGAGGGGGGCTGGAGCTACAGGTCCAGCACCAACCCCCTGCCAGTAGAGGGGGGCTGGAGCTACAGGTCCAGCACCAACCCCCTGCCAGTAGAGGGGGGCTGGAGCTACAGGTCCAGCACCAACCCCCTGCCAGTAGAGGGGGCTGGAGCTACAGGTCCAGCACCAACCCCCTGCCAGTAGAGGGGGGCTGGAGCTACAGGTCCAGCACCAACCCCCTGCCAGTAGAGGTGGGGGGCTGGAGCTACAGGTCCAGCACCAACCCCCTGCCAGGAGAAGGGGGGCTGGAGCTACAGGTCCAGCACCAACCCCCTGCCAGTAGAGGGGGGCTGGAGCTACAGGTCCAGCACCAACCCCCCTGCCAGTAGAAGAGGGGTGGAGAAACAGGTCCAGCACCAACCCCCCATGTCAGTACAGGGGGGCCTGGACCTACAAGTCCAGCACCAACCTCAGTGCCAGTAGAGGGAGGCTGGAGCTACAGGCCCAGCACCAACCCCTTGCCAATAGAGGGGGGATGGAGCTACAGGTCCAGCACCAGCCCCCTGCCAGTTGAGGGGGGCTGGAGCTACAGGTCCAGCACCAACCCCCTGCCCCCCCCGCCAGTAGAGGGAGGCTGGAGCTACAGGCCCAGCACCACCCCCTTGCCAATAGAGGGGGGATGGAGCTACAGGTCCAGCACCAGCCCCCTGCCAGTTGAGGGGGGTCTGGAGCTACAGGTTCAGCACCAAACCCCTGCCAGTAGAGGGGGGGCTGGAGCTACAGGTCCAGCATCAACAACCTACCAGTAGAGGGGGGCTGAAGCTACAAGTCCAGCACCAACCCCCTGCCAGTAGAGGGGGGCTGGAGCTACAGGTCCAGCACCAACCCCCTGCCAGTAGAGGGGGGGGGGCTGGAGCTACAGGTCCAGCACCAACCCCCTGCCAGTAGAGGGGGGCTGGAGCTACAGGTCCAGCACCAACGTCATGCCAGTAGAGGGGGGCTGAAGCTACAGGTCCAGCACCAATCCCCTGACAGTAGAGGGTGGCTGGAGCTACAGGTCCAGCACTAACCCCTGCCAGTAGAGGGGAGCTGGAGCTACAGATCCAGCACCAACCCCCTGCCAGTAGAGAGGGGGCTGGAGCTACAGGTCCAGCACCAACCCTCTGCCAGAAGAGGTGGGCTAGAGCTACAGGACCAGCACCAACCCCCTGCCATTAGAGAAGGGCTGCAGCTACAGGTCCAGCACCAACTCCTTGCCAGTAGAGGGGGCTGCAGCTACAAGTCCAGCACCAAACCTCTGCCAGTAGAAGAAGGCTGGAACTACAGGTCCAGCACCAACCCCCTGCCAGTAGAGGGGAGGGGGGCTGGAGCTACAGGTCCAGCACCAACCCCCTGCCAGTAGAGGGGGGCTGGAGCTACAGGTCCAGCACCAACCCCCTGCCAGTAGAGGTGGGCAGGAGCTACAGGTCCAGCACCAACCCCCAGCCAGTAGAGGGGGGGCTGGAGCTACAGGTCCAGCACCAACCCTCTGCCAGTAGAGGGGGGCTGGAGCTACAGGTCAAGCAGCTACCCCCTGCCAGTAGAGGGGAGGGGGGCTGGAGCTACAGGTCCAGCACCAACCCCCTGCCAGTAGAGGGGGGGCTGGAGCTACAGGTCCAGCACCAACCCCCTGCCAGTAGAGGGGGGCTGAAGCTATAGGTCCAGCACCAACCCCCTGCCAGTAGAGGGGGGCTGAAGCTATAGGTCCAGCACCAACCCCCTGCCTGTAGAAGGGGGATGGAGCTACAGGTCCAGCATCAACCTCCTGCCAGTGGAGGAGGACTGGAGCTACAGGTCCAGCACCAACGCCCTGTCAGTAGAGGGGGCTGGATCTACAGGTTCAGCACCAACCCCCTGCCAGTAGAGGGGGGCTGGATCTACAGGTCCAGCACCAACCCCCTGCCAGTAGAGGGGGGGCTGGAGCTACAGGTTCTGCATCAATCCCCTGCCAGTAGAGGGGGGGCTGGGCTACAGGCACCAAGCTGGAGCTACAGGTCCAGCACCAACCCCCTGCCAGTAGAGGGGGAGGCTGGAGCTACAGGTTCAGCACCAACCCCCTGCCAGTAGAGGGGGGTTGGAACTACAGGTCCAGCAACTACCCCCTGCCAGTAGAGGGTGGCTGGAGCTACAGGTCCAGCACCTACCCCCTGCCAGTAGAGGGGGCTGGAGCTACAGGTCCAGCACCAACCCCCTGCCAGTAGAGGGGGCTGGAGCTACAGATCCAGCACCAACCCCCTGCCAGTAGAGGGGTGCTGGAGCTACAGGTCCAGCACCAACCCTCTTCCAGTAGAGGGTGGCTGGAGCTACAGGTCCAGCACCTACCTCCTGCCAGTAGAGGGGGGGCTGGAGCTATAGATCCAGCACCAACCCTCTTCCAGTAGAAGGGGGCTGGAGCTACAGGTCCTGCACCAACCCTTGCCAGTAGAGGGGACTGGAGCTACAGGTCCAGCACCAACCCCCTGCCAGTAGGGGGGGGCTGGAGCTACAGGTCCAGCACCTACCCTCTGTCAGTAGAGGAGGGCTGGAGCTATAAGGCCAGCCCCAACCCCCCGCCAGTAGAAGGGGGGCTGGAGTTACAGGTCCAGGACCAACCCCACCCTGCCCGTAGAGGGGGCTGCAGCTACAGGTCCAGCACCTACCCCCTGCCAGTAGAGGGAGGTTGGAACTACTAGTCCGGCACCAAACCCCTGCCAGTAGAGGGGGGGCTAGAGCTACAGGTCCAGCATCAACCCCCTGCCAGTAGAGTGGGGCTGGAGCTACAGGTCCAGCACCAACCCCCTGCCAGTAGAGGGGGGCTGGAGCTACAGGTCCAGCACCAACCCCCAGCCAGTAGAGGGGGGGGGGCTAGAGCTACAGGTCCAGCATCAACCCCCTGCCAGTAGAGGGGGGCTAAAGTTACAGGTCCAGGACCAACCGCACCCAGCCCATAGAGGGGGCTGCAGCTACAGGTCCAGCACCAACCCCCAGCCAGTAGAGGGGGGGGGGCTAGAGCTACAGGTCCAGCATCAACCCCCTGCCAGTAGAGGGGGGCTAAAGTTACAGGTCCAGGACCAACCCCACCCTGCCCGTAGAGGGGGCTGCAGCTACAGGTCCAGCACCAACCCCCTGCCAGTAGAGGGGAGCTAGAGCTACAGGTCTAGCACCAACCCCCTGCTAGTAGAGGGGGGCTGGAGCTACAGGTCAAGCAGCTACCCCCTGCCAGTAGAGGAAGGTTGGAGCTACAGGTCCAGCACCAACCATCTGCCAGTTTAAGGGGTCCTGGAACTTCAGGTCCAGCACCAATCCCCTGCCAGTAGAGGGGGGGCTGGAGCTACAGGTCCTGCACCAACCTCCTGTCAGTAGAGGAGGCTGGAACTACAGATCCAGCGCCAACCCCCTGCCAGTAGAGGGGAGCTGGAGCTACAGGTGCAGCACCAACCCCATGCCAATAGAGGGGAGGGGGGCTGGAGCTACAGCTACAGCACCAACCTCCTGCCAGTAGAGGGGGGGCTGGAGCTACAGGTCCAGCACCAACCCCCTGCCAGTAGAGGGGGCCTGGAGCTACAGGTCCAGCACCAACCCCCTACCAGTAGAGGGGGGCTGGAGCTACAGTTCCAGCACCAACCCCCCTCCTAGTAGAGGGGGGCTGGAGTTACAGGTCCAGCACCAACCCCCTGCCAGTAGAAGGGGGCTGGAGCTACAGGTCCAGCACCAAACCCCTGCCAGTAGAGGGGGGCTGTAGCTACAGGTCCAGGACCAATCCCCTGCCAGTAGAGGGGGGCTGGAGCTAAAGGTCCAGCACCAACCCCCTGCCAGTAGAAGGCGGAGTGGAGCTACAGATTCAGGGCCAACCCCCTGGCTATAGAGGATGGCTGGAGCTACAGGTCCATCTCCAACCCCCTGCCAGTAGAGGGGGGCTGGAGCTACAGGTCCAGCACCATCCCCCTGCCAATAGAGGAGGCTGGATCTGCAGGTCAAGCACCAACCCCCTGCCAGTAGAGTGCGGGGGGGCTGGAGCTACAGGTCCAGCACCAACCCCCTGCCATTAGAGGGGGGGGGGCTGGAGCTACAGGTCCAGCACCAACCCCCTTCTAGTAGAGGGGGGTGGGGCTGGAGCTACAGTTCCAGCACCAACCCTTTGCCAGAAGAGGGGGGCTGGAGCTACAGGTCCAGCACCAACCCCCTGCCAGTAGAGGGGGCTGGAGCTACAGATTCAGGGCCAACCCCCTGCCAGTAGAGGGGAGCTAGAGCTACAGGTCCAGCACCAACCCCCTGCTAGTAGAGGGGGGCTGGATCTACAGGTCCAGCACTAACCTCCTGCCAGTAGAGGGGGGCTGGAGCTACAGGTCCAGCACCAACCCCCTGCCAGTAGAGGGGGGCTGGAGCTACAGAATCAGGGCCAACCCCCTGCCAGTGGAGGGGAGCTAGAGCTACAGGTCCAGCACCAACCCCCTGCCAGTAGAGGGGGGCTGGAGCTACAGGTCCAGCACCAACCTCCTGCCAGTAGAGGGGGCCTGGAGCTACAAGTCCAGCACCATTCCCCTGCTAGTAGAGGGGGCTGGAGCTACAGGTCCAGCACCAACCCCCTGCCAGTAGAAGGGGGCTGGAGCTACAAGTCCAGCACCATTCCCCTGCCAGTAGAGGGGGCTGGAGCTACAGGTCCAGCATCAACCCTCTGCCGGTAGAGGGGGGCTGGAGTCTTCATTTCCAGGACCAACCCCCTGCCAGTTGAGGGGGGGCTGGCGCTACAGATCCAGGGTCAACCCCCTGCCAGTAGAAGGGAGCTGAAGCTACAGGTTCAGCACCAACCCCCTGCCAGTAGAGGGGGGCTGGAGCTACAGGTCCAGCACCAATCCCCTGCCAGTAGAGGGGGGAGGCTGGAGCTACAGGTCCAGGACCAACCCCCTGCCAGTAGAGGGGGCTGGAGCTACAGATTCAGGGCCAACCCCCTGCCAGTAGAGGGGAGCTAGAGCTACAGGTCCAGCACCAACCCCCTGCTAGTACAGGGGGGCTGGATCTACAGGTCCAGCACTAACCTCCTGCCAGTAGAGGGGGGCTGGAGCTACAGGTCCAGCACCAACCCCCTGCCAGTAGAGGGGGGGCTGGAGCTACAGATTCAGGGCCAACCCCCTGCCAGTGGAGGGGAGCTAGAGCTACAGGTCCAGCACCAACCCCCTGCCAGTAGAGGGGGGCTGGAGCTACAGGTCCAGCACCAACCTCCTGCCAGTAGAGGGGGCCTGGAGCTACAGGTCCAGCACCAAATCCCTGCCAGTAGATGGAGCTGAAGCTACAGGTCAAGCACCAACCCCCTGCCAGTAGAAAAGGGGCTTGAGCTATAGGTTCAGCAACAACCCCCTACCAGTAGAGGGGGGCTAGAGCTACAGGTCCAGCACCAACCCCCTGCCAGTAGAGGGGGGCTGGAGCTACAGGTCCAGCACCAACCTCGTGCCAGTAGAGCGGGCCTGGAGTTACAGGTCCAGTACCAACCCCCTGCCTGAAGAGGGGGGAGGCTGGAGCTACAGGTCCAGCTCCAACCCACTGCCAGTACAGGGGGGAGGCTGGAGCTACAGGTCCAGCACCGACCCCCTGCCTGAAGAGGGGGGAGGCTGGAGCTACAGGTCCAGCTCCAACCCCCCCCCCCCTGCCGGTAGAGGTGGGCTGGAGGTACAGGTTCAGTACCAACCCCCTGCCAGTAGAAGGGGAGGCTAGAGCTACAGGTTCAGCACCAACCCCCTGACAGTAGAGTGGGGATTCTGGAGCTACAGGTCCAGCACCAACCCCCTGCCTGTAGAGGGGGGGCTGGAGCTACAGCGCCAGGACAAACCCCCTGCCAGTAGAGGGGGCTGGAGCTACAGATTCAGGGCCAACCCCCTGCCAGTAGAGGTGAGCTAGAGCTACAGGTCCAGCACCAACCCCCTGCTAGTAGAGGGGGGCTGGATCTACAGGTCCAGCACTAACCTCCTGCCAGTAGAGGGGGGCTGGAGCTACAGGTCCAGCACCAACCCCCTGCCAGTAGAGGGGGCTGGAGCTACAGATTCAGGGCCAACCCCCTGCCAGTAGAGGTGAGCTAGAGCTACAGGTCCAGCACCAACCCCCTGCTAGTAGAGGGGGGCTGGATCTACAGGTCCAGCACTAACCTCCTGCCAGTAGAGGGGGGCTGGAGCTACAGGTCCAGCACCAACCCCCTGCCAGTAGAGGGGGGGCTGGAGCTACAGGTCCAGCACCAACCCCCTGCCAGTGGAGGGGAGCTGGAGCTACAGGTCCAGCACCAACCCCCTGCCAGTAGAGGGGGCTGGAGCTACAGGTCCAGCACCAACCTCCTGCCAGTAGAGGGGGGCTGGAGCTACAGGTCCAGCACCATTCCCCTGCCAGTAGAGGGGGCTGGAGCTACAGGTCCAGCACCAACCCCCTGCCAGTAGAAGGGGGCTGGAGCTACAAGTCCAGCACCATTCCCCTGCCAGTAGAGGGGGCTGGAGCTACAGGTCCAGCATCAACCCTCTGCCAGTAGAGGGGGGCTGGAGCTTCATTTCCAGCACCAACCCCCTGCCAGTTGAGGGGGGCTGGAGCTACAGGTCCAGGGTCAACCCCCTGCCAGTAGAAGGGAGCTGAAGCTACAGGTTCAGCACCAACCCCCTGCCAGTAGAGGGGGGCTGGAGCTACAGGTCCAGCACCAATCCCCTGCCAGTAGAGGGGGGAGGCTGGAGCTACAGGTCCAGGACCAACCCCCTGCCAGTACAGGGGGGGGGCTGGAGCTACAGGTCCAGCACCAACCCCTTTCTAGTAGAGGGGGGTGGGGCTGGAGCTACAGTTCCAGCACCAACCCTTTGCCAGAAGAGGGGGGCTGGAGCTACAGGTCCAGCACCAACCCCCTGCCAGTAGAGGGGGCTGGAGCTACAGATTCAGGGCCAACCCCCTGCCAGTAGAGGGGAGCTAGAGCTACAGGTCCAGCACCAACCCCCTGCTAGTAGAGGGGGGCTGGATCTACAGGCCCAGCACTAACCTCCTGCCAGTAGAGGGGGGCTGGAGCTACAGGTCCAGCACCAACCCCCTGCCAGTAGAGGGGGGGCTGGAGCTACAGATCCAGCACCAACCCCCTGCCAGTAGAGGGGAGCTGGAGCTACAGGTCCAGCACCAACCCCCTGCCAGTAGAGGGGGGCTGGAGCTACAGGTCCAGCACCAACCTCCTGCCAGTAGAGGGGGGCTGGAGCTACAGGTCCAGCACCAACCCCCTGCCAGTAGATGGAGCTGGAGCTACAGGTCAAGCACCAACCCCCTGCCAGTAGAAAAGGGGCTTGAGCTACAGGTTCAGCACCAACCCCCTTCCAGTAGAGGGGAGCTAGAGCTACAGGTCCAGCACCAACCCCCTGCCAGTAGAGGGGGGCTGGAGCTACAGGTCCAGCACCAACCTCGTGCCAGTAGAGGGGGCCTGGAGTTACAGGTCCAGTACCAACCCCCTGCCAGTAGAGGGGGGGGCTGGAGCTACAGGTCCAGCACCAACCCACTGCCAGTAGAGGGGGGAGGCTGGAGCTACAGGTCCAGCACCAACCCCCTGCCTGTAGAGGGGGGGGCTGGAGCTACAGGTCCAGCTCCAACCCCCCCCCCCCCTGCCGGTAGAGGTGGGCTGGAGGTACAGGTTCAGTACCAACCCCCTGCCAGTAGAAGGGGAGGCTAGAGCTACAGGTTCAGCACCAACCCCCTGACAGTAGAGTGGGGATTCTGGAGCTACAGGTCCAGCACCAACCCCCTGCCTGTAGAGGGGGGGCTGGAGCTACAGCGCCAGGACAAACCCCCTGCCAGTAGAGGGTGGCTGGAGCTACAGGTCTAGCACCAATCCCCTGCCAGTAGAGGGGGGCTGGAGCTACAGGTCTAGCATCAACCCCCTGCCAGTAGAAGGGGGCTGGAGCTACAGGTCCAGCACCATCCCCTTGCCTGTAGAGGAGGCTTTAGCTGCAGGTCAAGCACCAACCCCCTGCCAGTAGAGGGGGCTGGAGCTACAGGTTCAGCACCAACCCCCTGCCAGTAGAGGGGGGGGTCTGGAGCTACAGGTGCAGCACCAACCCCCTGCCAGTAGAGGGGGGCTGGAACTACAGGTCCAGCACCTACTCCTTGCCAGTAGTGTGGGGCTGGAGCTACAGGTCCAGCACCAACCCCCTGCCAGTAGAGCGGGGCTGGAGCTACAGGTCCAGCACCAACCCCCTCCCAGTAGAGAGGGGGCGGGGCTGGAGCTACAGGTCCAGGACCAACCCCATGCCAGTAGAAGGGGCTGGAGCTATAGGTCCATCATCAATCCCCTGCTAGTACAGGGGGCCGGAGCTACAGTTCCAGGATCAACCCCCTGCCAGTAGAAGGGAGTAGAGCTACAGGTCTAGCACCAATCCCCTGCCAGTTGAGGGGGGCTGGAGCTACAGGTCTAGCATCAACCCCCTACCAGTAGAGGGGGGCTGGAGCTACAGGTCCAGCACCATCCCCTTGCCAGTAGAGGAGGCTGGAGCTGCAGGTCAAGCACCAACCCCCTGCCAGTAGAGGGGGCTGGAGCTACAGGTTCAGCACCAACCCCCTGCCAGTAGAGGGGGGGGGGGCTGGAGCTACAGGTGCAACACCAACCCCCTGCCAGTAGAGGGGGGCTGGAACTACAGGTCCAGCACCCACTCCTTGCCAGTAGTGTGGGGCTGGAGCTACAGGTCCAGCACCAACCCCCTGCCAACAGAGCAGGGCTGGAGCTACTAGTCCAACACCAACCCCCTGCCAGTAGAGGGGGCTAGAGCTACAGCTCCAGCACCAACCCCCTGCCAGTAACGGGGGCTGGAGCTAAAGATCCTGCACCAACCCCCTGCCAGTAGAGGGGGGGCGGGCCTGGAGCTACAGGTGCAGCACCTACCCCCTGCCAGTAGAAGGAGGCTGGAGCTACAGGTCCAGCACCTACCCCCTGCCAGTAGAGGGGGGGGGGGCTGGAGCTACAGGTGCAACACCAACCCCCTGCCAGTAGAGGGGGGCTGGAACTACAGGTCCAGCACCCACTCCTTGCCAGTAGTGTGGGGCTGGAGCTACAGGTCCAGCACCAACCCCCTGCCAACAGAGCAGGGCTGGAGCTACTAGTCCAACACCAACCCCCTGCCAGTAGAGGGGGCTAGAGCTACAGCTCCAGCACCAACCCCCTGCCAGTAAAGGGGGCTGGAGCTAAAGATCCTGCACCAACCCCCTGCCAACAGAGCAGGGCTGGAGCTACTAGTCCAACACCAACCCCCTGCCAGTAGAGGGGGCTAGAGCTACAGCTCCAGCACCAACCCCCTGCCAGTAACGGGGGCTGGAGCTAAAGATCCTGCACCAACCCCCTGCCAGTAGAGGGGGGGCGGGCCTGGAGCTACAGGTGCAGCACCTACCCCCTGCCAGTAGAAGGAGGCTGGAGCTACAGGTCCAGCACCTACCCCCTGCCAGTAGAGGGGGGGGGGCTGGAGCTACAGGTGCAACACCAACCCCCTGCCAGTAGAGGGGGGCTGGAACTACAGGTCCAGCACCCACTCCTTGCCAGTAGTGTGGGGCTGGAGCTACAGGTCCAGCACCAACCCCCTGCCAACAGAGCAGGGCTGGAGCTACTAGTCCAACACCAACCCCCTGCCAGTAGAGGGGGCTAGAGCTACAGCTCCAGCACCAACCCCCTGCCAGTAAAGGGGGCTGGAGCTATAAGGCCAGCCCCAACACCCCGCCAGTAGAGGAGGGCTGGAGCTACAGGTCCAGCACCAACCCCCTGCCACTAGACGGGGGCGGGAGCTACAGGTCCAGCACCAACCCCCTGCCAGTAGAGCGGGGCTGGAGCTACAGGTCCAGCACCAACCCCCTCCCAGTAGAGAGGGGGCGGGGCTGGAGCTACAGGTCCAGGACCAACCCCATGCCAGTAGAAGGGGCTGGAGCTATAGGTCCATCATCAATCCCCTGCTAGTACAGGGGGCCGGAGCTACAGTTCCAGGATCAACCCCCTGCCAGTAGAAGGGAGTAGAGCTACAGGTCTAGCACCAATCCCCTGCCAGTTGAGGGGGGCTGGAGCTACAGGTCTAGCATCAACCCTCTACCAGTAGAGGGGGGCTGGAGCTACAGGTCCAGCACCATCCCCTTGCCAGTAGAGGAGGCTGGAGCTGCAGGTCAAGCACCAATCCCCTGCCAGTAGAGGGGGCTGGAGCTACAGGTTCAGCACCAACCCCCTGCCAGTAGAGGGGGGGGGGGGCTGGAGCTACAGGTGCAACACCAACCCCCTGCCAGTAGAGGGGGGCTGGAACTACAGGTCCAGCACCCACTCCTTGCCAGTAGTGTGGGGCTGGAGCTACAGGTCCAGCACCAACCCCCTGCCAACAGAGCAGGGCTGGAGCTACTAGTCCAACACCAACCCCCTGCCAGTAGAGGGGGCTAGAGCTACAGCTCCAGCACCAACCCCCTGCCAGTAACGGGGGCTGGAGCTAAAGATCCTGCACCAACCCCCTGCCAGTAGAGGGGGGGCGGGCCTGGAGCTACAGGTGCAGCACCTACCCCCTGCCAGTAGAAGGAGGCTGGAGCTACAGGTCCAGCACCTACCCCCTGCCAGTAGAGGGGGG
Source organism: Procambarus clarkii (assembly GCF_020424385.1). Classification (NCBI taxonomy): domain Eukaryota; kingdom Metazoa; phylum Arthropoda; class Malacostraca; order Decapoda; family Cambaridae; genus Procambarus; species Procambarus clarkii. The sequence continues at coordinate 27,418 of NW_025554060.1, forward strand.
GGGCTGGAGCTACAGGTGCAACACCAACCCCCTGCCAGTAGAGGGGGGCTGGAACTACAGGTCCAGCACCCACTCCTTGCCAGTAGTGTGGGGCTGGAGCTACAGGTCCAGCACCAACCCCCTGCCAACAGAGCAGGGCTGGAGCTACTAGTCCAACACCAACCCCCTGCCAGTAGAGGGGGCTAGAGCTACAGCTCCAGCACCAACCCCCTGCCAGTAAAGGGGGCTGGAGCTAAAGATCCTGCACCAACCCCCTGCCAGTAGAGGGGGGGCGGGCCTGGAGCTACAGGTGCAGCACCTACCCCCTGCCAGTAGAAGGAGGCTGGAGCTACAGGTCCAGCACCTACCCCCTGCCAGTAGAGGGGGGGCGGGCCTGGAGCTACAGGTGCAGCACCTACCCCCTGCCAGTAGAAGGAGGCTGGAGCTACAGGTCCAGCACCTACCCCCTGCCAGTAGAGGGGGGCTGGAGCTATAGGTCCAGCACCTACCCCCTGTCAGTAGAGGGGGGTTGGAACTACTAGTCCTGCACCAACCCCTGCCAGTAGAGAGGACTGGAGCTACAGGTCCAGCACCAACCCCCTGCCAGTAGAGGGGGGCTGGAGCTACATGTCCACCACCTACCCTCTGCCAGTAGAGGAGGGCTGGAGCTATAAGGCCAGCCCCAACACCCCGCCAGTAGAGGAGGGCTGGAGCTACAGGTCCAGCACCAACCCCCTGCCACTAGACGGGGGCGGGAGCTACAGGTCCAGCACCAACCCCCTGCCAGTAGAAGGGGACTAGAGCTACAGGTCCAGAACCAACCCCATTCCAGTAGAGCGGGGCTGGAGCTACAGGTCCAGCACCAACCCCCTTCCAGTAGAGGGGGTCTGGAGCTACAGGTCCAGCACCAACCCCCTGCTAGTAGAGGGGGGCTGGAGCTACAGGTCCAGCAGCATCCCCTGCCAGTAGAGGGGGGCTGGGTCAACACATCCAACACCAACCCCCTGCCAGTAGAGGGGGAGGGCTGGAGCTACAGGTCCAGCACCAACCCCCTGCCAGTAGTAGGGGACTGGAGCTACAGGTCCAGAACCAACCCCCTTCCAGTAGAGGGGGGGCTGGAGTTTCAGGTCCAGCACCAACCCCCTGCCACTAGAGGGAGTTACAGGTTCAGGACCAACCCCACCCTGCCCGTAGAGGGGGCTGCAGCTACAGGTCTAGCACCAACACCCTGCCAGTAGAGGGGGGGGGCTAGAGCTACAGGTCCAGCATCAACCCGCTTCCAGTAGAGAGGGCTAGAGCTACAGATTCAGGGCCAACCCCCTGCCAGTAGAGTGTGGCTGGAGCTACAGGTCTAGCACCAACCCCCTGCCAGTAGAGGGGGGCTGGAGTTACAGGTCCACGGCCAACCCCACCCTGCCCGTAGAGGGGGCTACAGATACAGGTCCAGCACCAACCCCCTGCCAGTAGAGGGGGGGCTAGAGCTACAGGTCCAGCACCAACCCCCTGCTAGTAGAGGGGGGCTGGAGCTACAGGTCCAGGACCAACCCCATGCCATTAGAGGGGGGGCTGAAGCTACAGGTCCAGCACCAACCTCCTGCCAGTAGAGGAGGGCTGGAGCTACAGGTCCATCACCAACTCCCTTCTAGTAGAGAGGGGCTGGAGCTACAGGTCCAGCAACAACCCCCTGCCAGTTGAGGGGCTGGAGCTACAGGTCCAGAACCAACCCCCTGCCAGTAGAGGGGGGCTGGAGCTACAGATCCAACACTAACCCCTTGCCAGAAGAAGGGGGCTGGAGCTACAGGTCTAGCACCAACCCCCAGCCAGTAGGGAGGGGGTGGAGCTACAGGTCCAGCATAAACCCCCTGAGAGTAGAGGGGGCTGGAACTATTGGTTCAGCACCATCCCCTTGACAGTAGAGGGGGCTGGAGCTACAGGTTCAGCACCAACCCCTCTGCCAGTAGAGGGGGGCTAAAGTTACAGGTCCAGCACAACCCCCTGCCAGTAGAGGGGGGCTGAAGCTACAGGTCTAGCACAACCCCCCTTCCAGTTGAGGGGGGCTGGAGCTACAGGTCCAGCACCAACCCCCTTCCAGTAGAGGGGGGGTTGGTGCTACAGGTCCAGCACCAACCCCCTGCCAGTAGGGGGGGGCTGGAGCTACAGGTCCAGCATAATGGGGCTGTCACTGACCACAGGTGATAATGGGGCTGACACTGACCACAGGTGATAATGGGTCTTTTACAGTGACCACAGGTGATAATGGGGCTGACTCTGCCCACTGATGATAATGGGGCTGACACTGTCCACAGGTGATAATGGGACTGACACTGACCACTAGTGATAATGGGGCTGACACTGACCACAGGTCATAATGGGGCTGACACTGACCACTAGTGATAATGGGGCTGACACTGACCACAGGTCATAATGGGGCTGACACTGACCACAGGTCATAATGGGGCTGACACTGACCACAGGTGATAATGGGGCTGACACTGCCCACTGGTGATAATGGGGCTGACTCTGCCCACTGGTGATAATGGGGCTGACACTGTCCACAGGTGATAATGGGGCTGACACTGACCACAAGTGATAATGGGGCTGACACTGACCACAGGTGATAATGGGGCTGACACTGTCCACAGGTCATAATGGGGCTGACTCTGCCCACTGGTGATAATGGGGCTGACGCTGACCACAGGTAATAATGGGGCTGACGCTGATCACAGGTGATAATGGGGCTAACACTGACCACAGGTGATAATGGGGCTGACACTGACCACTGGTGATAATGGGGCTGACTCTGCCCACTGGTGATAATGGGGCTGACACTGACCACAGGTGATAATGGGGCTGACGCTGATCACAAGTGATAATGGGGCTGACACTGACCACAGGTGATAATGGGGCTCTCTCTGCCCACTGGTGATAATGGGGCTAACACTGACCACAGGTGATAATGGGGCTGACACTGTCCACAGGTCATAATGGGGCTGACACTGACCACAGGTGATAATGGGGCTGACACTGCCCACTGGTGATAATGGGGCTGACTCTGCCCACTGGTGATAATGGGGCTGACACTGACCACAGGTGATAATGGGGCTGACGCTGATCACAAGTGATAATGGGGCTGACACTGACCACAGGTGATAATGGGGCTCTCTCTGCCCACTGGTGATAATGGGGCTAACACTGACCACAGGTGATAATGGGGCTGACACTGTCCACAGGTCATAATGGGGCTGACACTGACCACAGGTGATAATGGGGCTGACACTGCCCACTGGTGTTAATGGGGCTGACTCTGCCCACTGGTGATAATGGGGCTGACACTGACCACAGGTGATAATGGGGCTGACGCTGATCACAAGTGATAATGGGGCTGACACTGACCACAGGTGATAATGGGGCTCTCTCTGCCCACTGGTGATAATGGGGCTAACACTGACCACAGGTGATAATGGGGCTGACACTGTCCACAGGTCATAATTTGGCTGACACTGACCACAGGTGATAATGGGGCTGACACTGCCCACTGGTGATAATGGGGCTGACTCTGCCCACTGGTGATAATGGGGCTGACACTGACCACAGGTGATAATGGGGCTGACGCTGATCACAAGTGATAATGGGGCTGACACTGACCACAGGTGATAATGGGGCTCTCTCTGCCCACTGGTGATAATGGGGCTGACACTGTCCACAGGTGATAATGGGGCTGACACTGTCCACAGGTAATAATGGGGCTGATACTGACCACAGGTGATAATGGGGCTGACACTGTCCACAGGTGGTAATGGGGCTGTCACTGCCTACAGGTGATAATGGGGCTGACACTGTCCACAGGTGATAATGGGGCTGACACTGACCACAGGTGATAATGGGGCTGACACTGACCACAGGTGATAATGGGGCTGACACTGACCACAGGTGATAATGGGGCTGACACTGACCACAGGTGATAATGGGGCTGACACTGACCACAGGTGATAATGGGGCTGACACTGACCACAGGTGATAATGGGGCTGACTCTGCCCACTGGTGATAATGGGGCTGACACTGTCCACAGGTGATAATGGGGCTGACACTGACCACAGGTGATAATGGGGCTGACACTGTCCACAGGTAATAATGGGGCTGACACTGACCACAGGTGATAATGATGCTGACACTGTCCACTGGTGATAATGGGACTGACACTGACCACAGGTGATAATGGGGCTGACACTGTCCACAGGTTGAGGACCTCCGCAGGATGAGGGAGCCCGTCAAGAGGCTGGTGGAGGCTGGCCCGGTGTTGGCTGTCCAGGAAGACCAAGATGGCCGCCGCTCCGCTAGGATAACTCTACAAGACGGAGAGCTGTACCTCCACCCATTCCTGCGTCAGCCGACGCCCGCCGACGCCCACGCCCTCCAGGTTACTTTATTACACCCACTAGTCTTACTGACATTACTGATTTACTGAGTTATCATAACTAACATGATAACATTTTGTTATACAGTTATCAGCATGATTTATTTGATTTCCTGCAGGAGAGTGAGGTTGTGGGCGTGCTGGAGCCCTCCTGCACCCTGGCGTTCCTTGACCTCGGGTGGGCGGGGTCAACAAAAGGGCGGGTCACCATCCGGCTGACCCCTGACACTCCGCTGGCCAGACAGTTTGTGTTGTTGTGTACGGGCCAGCGGGGCCACACCTACCACAACACTAAACTGTTGCAAGTGTGCGACAAGGGTCAGCCAGATGAGTATGTGGTGGGCGGAGACTACGAGAGTAATGATGGTAAGGGAGGAGCCCCACTGCTGCCTGACCTCCAGGGGCGGTACCGGGAGTCAGGCCGGGCAGGAGCTGTGTTGTGCTGCGATGATCTGGGGGGTCCCAGGAGTGCCCTGTTCTTCATCACCACCAGGGACCGCCAGGATGGTCGCCAGTGGTTAAATGTCTTCGGTGATGTGGTGAGCGGCCTGGATGTGGTGAGGGCAGCAGTCAACCACAGTGACATTACGGAGGTGACTGTGGTGGACTGTGGTGTTGTGCTGCCACTCTAGTTCACTGTACCACCACCATCACTACTGTGGTGTTGTGCTGCCATTCTAGTTCACTGTACCACCACCATCACTACTGTGGTGATGTGCTGCCACTCTAGTTCACTGTACCACCACCATCACTACTGTGGTGTTGTGCTGCCACTCTACTTCACTGTACCACCACCATCACTACTGTGGTGTTGTGCTGCCACTCTAGTTCACTGTACCACCACCATCACTCTTGCATCACCATGGACTGCCTGTTTTGATGCCAATGTAATTTAAGGACAGACTTTTATCACTATATCATCATAACTTCACTATCTTTGGTATATATACTTTGGTATCATATGCCTGACAATCACGACTGTATCACCATCAATGCTATATCTTCTCAGTACTGTATCCTATCAATGTTGTATCACTATAGCTTCACTATCACCTCTATATATCACCATCACCTCAGGGCCCGCACTTAGGGTGATATACTGACCATGTTGAGTAACAAATTGTTGGTGTCACTATATGACAGCTGTTGTCACTGTTATATCACCAACAGCTCACTATCACATAACACTGTCACTGCTACACCAACATCATTTCACTTTCTCTGCATTATCACCTCACACTGATATTTCCTCCTTACATTTACTGATAAATCACTATCACTGCTACAGCATCACTACTGCACCATCACTGCTATATCACCATCACCTCACTATCACTGCTATATCACCACTATACTATCACTGCTATATCACCACTATACTATCACTGCTATATCACCACTATACTATCACTGCTATATCACCACTATACTATCACTGCTATATCACCACTATACTATCACTGCTATATCACCATCACCTCACTATCACTGCTATATCACCACTATACCATCACTGCTATATCACCGCTATACTATCACTGCTATATCACCACTATACTATCACAGCTATATTACCATCACCTCACTATCACTGTCATATGACCACCTCAGTATCACTATTATATTACTATCACTGCTATATCACCATCACCTCACAATCACTCAGGTGTGTTGTGATATTACCATACTGGACCATAGTGTGTTGTGATATTACCATACTGGTCCATGGTGTGTTGTGATATTACGATACTGGACCATGGTGTGTTGTGATATTACCATACTGGGCCATGGTGTGTTGTGATATTACCATACTGGTCCATGGTGTGTTGTGATATTACCATACTGGACCATGGTGTGTTGTGATATTACCATACTGGACCATGGTGTGTTGTGATATTACCATACTGGTCCATAGTGTGTTGTGATATTACCATACTGGTCCATGGTGTGTTGTGATATTACCATACTGGTCCATGGTGTGTTGTGATATTACCATACGGGTCCATAGTGTGTTGTGATATTACCATACTGGACCATGGTGTGTTGTGATATTACCATACTGGACCATGGTGTGTTGTGATATTACCATACTGGACCATGGTGTGTTGTGATATTACCATACTGGTCCATAGTGTGTTGTGATATTACCATACTGGACCATAGTGTGTTGTGATATTACCATACTGGTCCATGGTGTGTTGTGATATTACCATACTGGACCATGGTGTGTTGTGATATTACCATACTGGTCCATGGTGTGTTGTGATATTACCATACTGGACCATGGTGTGTTGTGATATTACCATACTGGACCATAGTGTGTTGTAATATTACCTTACTGGTCCATGGTGTGTTGTGATATTACCATACTGGACCATAGTGTGTTGATATTACCATACTGGACCATGGTGTGTTGTGATATTACCATACTGGTCCATGGTGTGTTGTGATATTACCATGCTGGACCATAGTGTGTTGTGATATTACCATACTGGTCCATGGTGTGTTCAGATATTACCATACTGGACCATAGTGTGTTGTGATATTACCATACTGGATGATGGTGTGTTGTGATATTACCATACTGGTCCATGGTGTGTTGTGACATTACCATACTGGTCCATGGTGTGTTGTGATATTACCATACTGGACCATGGTGTGTTCAGATATTACCATACTGGACCATAGTGTGTTGTGATATTACCTTACTGGACCATGGTGTGTTGTGATATTACCATACTGGTTCATGGCGTGTTGTGATATTACCATACTGGTCCATGGTGTGTTGTGATATTACCATACTGGTCCATGGTGTGTTGTGATATTACCATACTGGACCATGGTGTGTTGTGATATTACCATACTGGTCCATAGTGTGTTGTGATATTACCATACTGGACCATAGTGTGTTGTGATATTACCATACTGGTCCATGGTGTGTTGTGATATTACCATACTGGACCATGGTGTGTTGTGATATTACCATACTGGTCCATGGTGTGTTGTGATATTACCATACTGGACCATGGTGTGTTGTGATATTACCATACTGGACCATAGTGTGTTGTAATATTACCATACTGGTCCATGGTGTGTTGTGATATTACCATACTGGACCATAGTGTGTTGATATTACCATACTGGACCATGGTGTGTTGTGATATTACCATACTGGTCCATGGTGTGTTGTGATATTACCATGCTGGACCATAGTGTGTTGTGATATTACCATACTAGTCCATGGTGTGTTCAGATATTACCATACTGGACCATAGTGTGTTGTGATATTACCATACTGGATGATGGTGTGTTGTGATATTACCATACTGGTCCATGGTGTGTTGTGACATTACCATACTGGTCCATGGTGTGTTGTGATATTACCATACTGGACCATGGTGTGTTCAGATATTACCATACTGGACCATAGTGTGTTGTGATATTACCTTACTGGACCATGGTGTGTTGTGATATTGCCATACTGGTTCATGGCGTGTTGTGATATTACCATACTGGTCCATGGTGTGTTGTGATATTACCATACTGGTCCATGGTGTGTTGTGATATTTCCATACTGGTCAATGGTGTGTTGTGATATTACCATACTGGTCCATGGTGTGTTGTGATATTACCATACTGGTCCATGGTGTGTTGTGATATTACCATACTGGACCATGGTGTGTTGTGATATTACCATACTGGACCATAATGTGTTGTGATATTACCATACTGGACCATGGTGTGTTGTGATATTACCATACTGGTCCATGGTGTGTTGTGATATTACCATACTGGACCATGGTCGGTTGTGATATTGCCGTACTGGTCCATGGTGTGTTCAGATATTACCATACTGGACCATGGTGTGTTGTGATATTACCATACTGGTCCATGGTGTGTTCAGATATTACCATACTGGTCCATGGTGTGTTGTGATATTACCATACTGGACCATGGTGTGTTGTGATATTACCATACTGGACCATAGTGTGTTGTGATATTACCATACTGGACCATGGTGTGTTGTGATATTACCATACTGGTCCATGTTGTGTTGTGATATTACCATACTGGACCATGGTCGGTTGTGATATTACCATACTGGACCATGGTGTGTTGTGATATTACCATACTGGACCATGGTGTGTTGTGATATTACCATACTGGTCCATGGTGTGTTGTGATATTACCATACTGGTCCATGGTGTGTTGTGATATTACCATACTGGTCCATGGTGTGTTGTGATATTACCATACTGGTCCATGGTGTGTTGTGATATTACCATACTGGACCATGGTGTGTTGTGATATTACCATACTGGACCATAGTGTGTTGTGATATTACCATACTGGACCATGGTGTGTTGTGATATTACCATACTGGTCCATGGTGTGTTGTGATATTACCATACTGGACCATGGTCGGTTGTGATATTGCCATACTGGTCCATGGTGTGTTCAGATATTACCATACTGGACCATGGTGTGTTGTGATATTGCCATACTGGTCCATGGTGTGTTGTGATATTACCATACTGGACCATGGTGTGTTGTGATATTACCATACTGGACCATAGTGTGTTGTGATATTACCATACTGGACCATGGTGTGTTGTGATATTACCATACTGGTCCATGTTGTGTTGTGATATTACCATACTGGACCATGGTCGGTTGTGATATTACCATACTGGACCATGGTGTGTTGTGATATTACCATACTGGACCATGGTGTGTTGTGATATTACCATACTGGTCCATGGTGTGTTGTGATATTACCATACTGGTCCATGGTGTGTTGTGATATTACCATACTGGTCCATTGTGTGTTGTGATATTACCATACTGGTCCATGGTGTGTTGTGATATTACCATACTGGACCATGGTGTGTTGTGATATTACCATACTGGACCATAGTGTGTTGTGATATTACCATACTGGACCATGGTGTGTTGTGATATTACCATACTGGTCCATGGTGTGTTGTGATATTACCATACTAGACCATGGTGTGTTGTGATATTACCATATGGGTGTGAGGTGGTGTTATGACCACACATACACCAGTATGATCATACTGTAGCTGGTGTATGATGTGCTCAAACTGTATAGTGATGTCTTGGCTGATTAGCCTAGTATCACGAATATTAATTTATGTAGTAATTCTTTTTTCGACAACACACTAGTATTAAATGTGTATTGCCAATGTATGCCACATATATCTATGTATATTATATATCAGTACCATAAGTCCTTGCCATGTATTTGTGGATATATATTAGAAGTCTAGTGAATAGCAGTAGCCTAATGTCATGTAGCTCGAAAAACATCTGTATATGCTTATATTATGGAATGCTACATAATGCTGTATAGGAAATATTATGTGAACTATGATGGAGAATGTATAAATTTAGGTCTCGGATGTATTACTGTCATGTATACTGTGTAATTTCCCTTTCATTATTGTTCATTGCATTGTCCTCTAAAATTAAATTAGATTTTGGCACTGTGAGATGTATACCACATTGACATGGTTTTGATTCACATGTTGCATATATATACTTAATATTGTAATCATGTATACTTATGTATAATGGCTGGCGGGCAGACGTCTTGAAATCCTCCCTTAACCCCTCCTCCCCTCTCCCACCAGTGTTACCATGTCTTGCCAATATGAATTCTTTGTACACATATTTTTATATCATGATATAATCTTTAATGTACTGAATTATTGATATGTATTATTATGTAAGGTTGTGTATTATAGTCTTTATTTTGTTGATATATGAATTAGAAGTTCTTGATGGAGATATGTCTGTATATGAGCTTGAGATATTTGAAAGAGAGGAGTCAGCTGACTCATAGAGGTGGATACAGTGTCGCTCCCGGCCAGCATGGCTCTGGGCGGTCACTCTTTGATTGTCTCAGTCGAGCGCATGTGTTGCCGCTACGGTCCGGGTTTTGTGACCTTATTTGTGTCATTTGACTGCTAGGATATTTGTCATGTTGCAGTAATGTATACCATGGATCAGTTCTACCATTGTGCATCCTTTATACCAGGTGATAGGTGCTGTTATATATCTTAGTGAGGTGGGTAGCTGAGGATCTTAAGTGATGCCATTGTGCTGTATATGATATTGATTCCTCATACCTCATTTGTTAATGGTTGTGACACCACCACCACCCTGTATTGGTATTAGCAGCATAATAGGCGCTAGTGTCCCACTGCGCCACGATAGGGCCTGGCGTCAGCTAGTGCTGATTGTATGCAGTTTTGAGACCTGTTGATGATCATGTCCAGCTTTGAGAAGCTGGATAAATCATTGAGTGTGAGTTTATAGATTGTATTCTTTTTCATGTTATGTTCATTTGTGTTAATGCCCAGTAAACTGGAATATTTTTTGTTAGCCTTTCACTTCCCTAGACACAATGATATTTGGCCAGGCTATGTTTTCCATTGATGCTGTAGGTTACTCCCCCTTATATATATATATATATATATATATATATATATATATATATATATATATATATATATATATATATATATATATATATATATATATATATATATATATATATATATATATATGTTTCATTGAATATGACCGCATATTCCGTATTTATTATTTTCTGGTTTAGGGCAACGCAAAGAAAGGTAGTGTGCATTTCAATAAACTTCAAGGCGACTATGGCTTAGGATATGCCTACGGCAATGTTAAGACGCATAAACCAGGTAACCCACTACGCCCTATAATCAGCCAAATACCAACCCCAACTTATCACCTGGCAAAGAAACTCAATGAACTACTAACTCCATACACTCCAAGTAAGTTTAGTCTACAATCATCAGCAGATTTCCTAGAATTGATCAAATCTACCCAGCCCGATGGAATCATCGCTTCCCTGGACGTTGAATCCCTTTTTACCAACGTCCCAGTCGACACAACCATAGGAATGATACTGGACAGAGTATACAGAGACGAGAGCACCCCCAAATTAGACATACCTGAGCCACACTTGAAAAGTCTTCTCGAAGCATGTACAAAGGAAGCCCCTTTCATCAGTCCACAAGGAGACATGTATTTACAAATAGACGGAGTAGCAATGGGCTCCCCCTTAGGAGTTTTATTTGCTAATTTTTATATGGGAACCATCGAAGATAGGGTCTTCAGTAGCAGACAAAAACCAACTGTATACTGCCGTTATGTAGATGACATATTCGTAATAGTAAAAGACTCAGATGAACTAATTGACCTAAAAAGACACCTAGAGAGAGAGTCAGTACTCCGATTTACACATGAAAATAGTGAAAATAACAGTCTGCCATTCTTGGATGTACTAATAACAAAAACAGGAACCTCTTTAAGCACCAACGTATATACCAAGCCCACCAACATAGGATTATGCCTGAACGGTAGAAGTGAGTGCCCCCAAAGATACAAAGCCAGTGTTCTCAATGCTTATATTCGTCGAGCGCTTACCCACTGCTCTGAATGGAGCAACGTGAGTAGAGAGTTTGAAAGAGTAACTCAGGTATTGGTGAACAACGGATATAGCAACGCGGAAATAAACGCTGCTATAAGAAGACACTTGGACCGTTGGCATAATTCAGAACCTAGAACAGAAACCACAACACCCCCAATAAAATTATATTACAAATCAACCATGCACAGTGAACATATAAAAGAGGAAAGAATAATGAAAGAAATAATCCGTAAAGGAGTAAAAAGCACTACTCCTAACCAAAACATAAACCTGATAATATTCTACAAAACCAAGAAGACTTCCGAACTCCTTATCAAAAACAGCCCGAAGCCGACGGAGAACCCTCTACAGCAGTCAAGCGTTGTATACATGTACACTTGCCCCCACGAAGGATGTAACCTTCAATGTAAGTACATAGGTATGACGTCGACCAAGCTGACGAGGCGTTTGACATGCCATCTTCAATCTGGTGCCCCTAGGAATCACATGAGACAAGCCCATGACATTACTCTAACAAGAGAAATGTTGAACAAGAATACTTGCATAATAGACAAAACCCAAGATTCAAGAAGATTACAAATTCTTGAGGCAATTCACATAAGAATAGAGCGACCTACCATGAACACCCAAATCACGGAACTATTTACTCTACCCACCATGAGAGTAAGGACAAGACAAGAACATATCGATGCCAACACAGAAGACAATGTCCAACATAACAGGCCAATTACACTGGATTAATCTTTGTGTTTAGATAGGAGATGCCTCGTATGGGCCAATAAGCCTTCTGCAGCCCCTATGTTTATCCCTTATGTACCCCCCCATGTTTTCACCTTCATTGTATTATCACCTGACCTAATGCGGGTATAAAATCAACTAGTATTGTAAGATCTGTTCACTTGAGAATGAACCATGGAGGTTCGAAACGTCGTGCAAATTATACAAATAAGTGTAATACACTCTATAGTAAATCACTTCTTTTCTTCACCTTAAAAGTACGAAAATGAGTTTTGGAGAACTCCTATTTCAATTAAGCCCTGATGCTAAGAAAATAGTTAGAGGGATAGAAGCCCTAAACCAGAAAATAATAAATACAGAATATGCGGTCATATTCAATGAAACGTGTTTGAAAGAAAACCTGCTGCCAGTATACACCAATATATATATATATATATATATATATATATATATATATATATATATATATATATATATATATATATATATATATATATATATATATATATATATATATATTGTGACGATAATCTCTTTCAAGAGAGATTGAGCCTGCTCTTCCCTACCTAAAGTTACATTTATTCTACAAGTATAAGATGCTACATTCAAGATACGGCCACCAGTAGCACAAAACGTTTTGACCAGGAGGCAAAACGTACCCTAAACCCCCAACTTCACACTCCCTCCACGCAGGCTCATCATCAATCAGCCAACTACCCATCCCAGCCTGCCTGCTCCTGATTGGTGATATATATATATATATATATATATATATATATATATATATATATATATATATATATATATATATATATATATGAATGAAAACTCACACCCCAGAAGTGACTCGAACCCATACTCCCAGGAGTAGTTACCAGTTGCGTTGCTCCTGGGAGTATGGGTTCGAGTCACTTCTGGGTTGTGAGTTTTCATTCGCATATAGTCCTGGGGACCATTCAGGCTTGTTCGCATTTGTGTTCCTCACGTGTGCCCCAAAGAATGAGGTGATTTGGTGAAATGCTATGCCCAAGATTACCATCCGAGTTGCCGTCAGGGAAGTGGCTCAAATAGCCTTGGCTATCACTTCCTTTTGACGGCCGTGATGGTCAAGTGGATTAAGGCGCCCTGTAGTTACCAGTTGCGTTGCTCCTGGGAGTATGGGTTCGAGTCACTTCTGGGGTGTGAGTTTTCATTCGCATATAGTCCTGGGGACCATTCAGGCTTGTTCGCATATATATATATATATATATATATATATATATATATATATATATATATATATATATATATATATATATATATATATATATATATATATATATATATATATATATATATATTATATATATATATATAAAATTGTGTGTAATTCATGAAAAATAAACAAAACATGTGATTAAAAATGTGACAGTGTCAGACCACGGAGAAAGAATTGAAACAGGAATTTCCTTAAGTACTTAAGTATATTAATACATCTTCAGAAGGAGTCCTTCTGAATACTAATACATCTTCTGAAGATGTATTAATATACGAAAGTACTTAAGGAAATTCCTGTTTCAATTCTTTCTCCGTGGTCTGACACTGTCACATTTTTAATCACATCTTTTGTTTATTTTTAAACAAAACTCGCAAGAGTGTGGGAAGTGGGCTAAGTGTTATCTGTTACCGCACATCGGCAATCTACAATAGTTTTACAACGAATACCCCCGTTGAAAAACAGAGCTGCAACTGGTACTCTGAGAGAGAACTCTATCAACATCAGAGGTCCGAGACTGTTCAACACGCTTCCACTACACATAAGGGGCATAACTGGCCGACCCCTCACAGTGTTCAAGAGAGAACTGGATAAGCACCTCCAAAGGATACCTGATCAACCAGGCTGTGACTCGTACGTCAGGCTGCGAGCAGCCGCGTCCAACAGCCTGGTTGATCAGTCAGGCAACCAGGAGGCCTGGTCGACGACCGGGCCGCGGGGACGCTAAGCCCCAGAAGCACCTCAAGGTAACCTCAAGGTAAGGTAAGATACAAGACAATGCCATTCTCCCAAACAGGCAATGTGGCTACTGAAGAAAACGTAAATTTTATGGCAAACATGTTCATACTATCCCTAAGTCGATCGGATAAGAATTTTTATAGAAATATTTGTTCGTCGGACATAAAAAATGTCCAACAATAACATACGGGCGGCTTCAAGTGACCCCCGACGGACTCGCTCTTGTATCCACGGGGGAGGAAAGTAATTATTAAGGTTGTCTTTGCAATATAAATACAAAACCTTTTCCGGTTTGTCTAAATTCAAGAGTACAAATTTCTACTTTTTATTTGCGTTGTACGTCGATATATTACTTTTGTCCTCATCGTTACTACAAGTACTACCAACACAAGAGGATGGGCTGCAGTTTCACGAGCCGCTACCATTTTCCAGTACGACAATTGTTGGTCTTGGGAAGAGTATTCGTCAAAAGGCGCCGTTCTATAAGGAGGACGGGTTGAACATCTACATACCGAGTTTTGGCGGCATAACACAACAATTTAGAAAATAATATATAATTATAAACTGCCTCCCAGTCCTTTGGAGCTCGTCAACTGTTTAATATGTGTAAAGTCGCCAAAGACTGAGATAACATGTTCGTAAGTACTTGCGTAACTGACTGATGAATCTCGGTCCTGACACTAAATATAATTCTTATGCTTGGAATGTTTACATGCAAGAAGAGTTGCTATAGACCTCAACAAACACGACAGATCAGCCTCAAGGGCTGAGTGGATCCCATACTTATCCTGTAGACCCCATGTATACCTATCCTGTGAGCGTTAGTGCCTCCAATACATGTCCTGTTCATGAGTGGTAGTGAACCCATACCCATCGTGTGCAGCAGTGATCACATACTCATGCTATGATGTATGTCATACGCAGCTGGCTGTGCTATGATGTATGTCATACGCAGCTGGCTGTGCACAGTAACCATGATGTGCGCATCCCATGCGCAAGATCAGTACGTACTGGTGCGTTACTGCGCAGAAGCACTGATACTTTTATAAATTGCAGAACAAAGCCTTGAGGATAATCCTTGGGTGCCCTCGTACAACAAAAGATACTTAATATGAGAAAGGAACTTAATATTCAGAGCGTTGTTGATCGCGTTACTGAAATTAACTGTCAAATTGCTATAAAAATGCTTAGGCTAACTCATCCTAACCCTTGCTCAGAAGCCCTCCAGAATTACTTTATTGAAGATCAGCATTGTTCCAAATGGATAACAAAAACTGGAACTCAACTCAGAATGTATCAGGTTCATGATTTGTACCAAGAGAAACAACAACGGCACTTTCCTGCACCGTGGGAGGTTACACCCTTTCCAGTTTTAATCCCTCCCTCTCCACCCAAGAAGCAAATTAGAGATCGGCCCAAGCTTCGTCTTGAGGCAAAGCTCAACGCCTTAAGCCATATTGATGCTCTGTCCACAGAGCAGTCTCTCTCTCAAATCATATACACTGATGGTTCCCTACACCGCACCACGGGTGCAGCTGGAAGTGCAGTTGTCCTGACAATGGGCGATGGCTTGTACTTTGAGTGGGGAGTCCGTATAAACAATTGGGCCTCTACCCTTCAGACTGAACTATTTGCCTTGATCCTTGCACTGAAATGTGTACAAGTCTCCAAACTTGATACATTAATTGTAAGTGACTCCTTATCATCCTTAAATGTTCTCAACTCTTTAAAACATAACTGTAACATGCTCGTGTCCGAAGCTAGACACAAATACAACAAAATTATTAAGGATGGTAACAGGGTCCATTTCATGTGGTCTCCATCTCATGTTGGCCTCCGAATGCATGATAGAGCTGATAAGTTAGCCAAAGAATCTGCCTTTAAAGGAGCCGTTGAGTGTAACCTTGGATTGTCAATGAGCAATCTGAGAGCAGCAGTACACCGAGAACTTCAACAAGATCTTGTAGATCTTAGGCAAAGTGAAATTGACACCAGTAATTCCATCTATCATCATACTATCATGCAAGAGGAGCCACACATCTATGGATCATCCAATAAAATCAGCAGACTTCTAGATGTTACTACTGCTCGGCTTAGACTCGGTTACAAGTCTCTCTGGGAATTCTCATTATCTGCTGATGTAGACCTAACCAAATGTAAACTGTGTCAACAAAATTATTCGCACACCCTCCGTCACTATGTGATGGAGTGCGAAAAGATACGTGAATTTAGAGACAATTCTATAACCAATGTTCCAGCGATGTGTAAATATTTCATTCAAAATTATCTGCTACCAGAAATTTTAGCCAAATATCCCCAGTTTGCTAACTGTAGGTAGTAACTAAGTGATTGTAACCTATACACCGCTGCCCACTGGATGGGGGGCGGTGTGCAGGACAAACATATAAATTGTGACACTAGCTCTCCACATATGTCAGTTGCTTAACTTAGAACCTGTACTTGAGATCGATCTCGAACCCATTGTTGATGTGACGACTTATATTGAATTTTGTAACTAGCTCATCAAGATTGTAACTTGCTTAGCTAAATGAATTGTGGGGTTCAGTCCCTGAGCCCATTATGTGCCTCTGTAACCCTTTCCACTACCGCCCACGGGATGGGTATGGGGTGCATAATAAATGAACTAAACTAACTTTTATTTATGAAGAAAATATTACCAATTATAATATTATAAAAGATGTATAAAATGTGTCATCCAAATAATCTGAGCAGCAGAGTGGCGCAGTGGAAGCGTGCTGGGCCCATAACCCAGAGGTCCGTAGATCGAAACTACGCTCTGCTACGAAGTTGTTTTGAAATTTTAATGTATTAATAATGTTTTTACATTACAAATGTAGGTACATAACAGTGTCTTGCTACCCCCTTCAATATAAGTAATTACAAATTACAGGTTGAGCTAGCTATATGTTAAAAAATAAAGGCACAATAACGAACGTGGGAGATTTGTACCTGAATTTACCTGTCTCTAGTGTCCTCGACGGATAGTAGAAGCCATCGGCTTGTCAAAGATCCCCCCCCCCCCCATGGTTCATGAGGATTGTTTCTATTTGGATTTTGAACAGATAATATCTTGCTATTTAACGACTTCGCTAGTTAGACAATTCCATGGGATAACCCTAGTTTATGGTATAGTTCATTTAATATGCACCCCATCCCCGTCCTGTGGGCGGTAGTGAGAAGAGTTACAGAGGCACATAATGGGCTCAGGGACTGAAACCCACAATACATTTACCTGAGCAAGTTAATCTTGCTGAGAGAGTTACAAAATTCAATGCACATCATCACATCAACAATGGGCTCGAGACCGCCAACAAGTACAGTTTCTAAATTAAGCAACTGACATGTGGAGAGCCCTTCAGCGAGAAACATTTGTACGCTAACCAACTGTGTTACGGAGGCTACGCTCTCTAAAACCTTACAAATATTTCCTCCCGTTTCTTACCGCTCGCTCCCCCATTGAAAGCCCTAAAACTACTTCCTCCTGCTCCTCCCGCTCTCTGAAGCTCTAGTAACACTTCCTACCACTCTCTGAACCCATAAAAATACTTCCTCCTGCTCGCTCCCGCTCTCTGAAACCCTATTAATACTTCCTTCTGCTACCTCTCACTTCCTCCCGCTCTCTGAAGCCTTAAAAATATTCCCTCCTGCTCTCTGAAGCCCTAATACCACCACCTCCTGTTTCCTCATGAAGCACATACCTTACAAATACTTTTTACTGCTTCCTACCACTGGTTCCTGCTCTCTGAA
>NW_025554061.1:0-148288 GCF_020424385.1 Procambarus clarkii
AAATAGATATCCAAATGTCGCACCTCAATTCATCCATCTAGCAACTCAGCTGGATGTTAGCCACTATATTCATAGGCTAATCATTTCTACACCTCAAAAAATCCTAGTCTTGCTACGCAAATCAGCTAACTTGTTTCTAAACCAACACTCGCAAATACAATCATGCATACCTACACATACTTCAAAACCTATGCATTCGTAGAGAATAGCCTAGTTTTTTTGCCACCATTTCCCCATTAATCATATGTAATTTATGCCATACACACAGAAAATACAGCATTTACACACCAAATATGCCATTTATGCACAAAATATATTATTTACACTCAAAATATACCATCACATAAAAAAATATGACATTTTCATACAAAATATGTCAGTTGCACACAAAAATATACCATTTACACAATATTGCATGTACACTCAGAGTATGACATTTACACAAAGTACGGTATTTTGCACAAATATATCAAAATGCTTATGCATTTAGACAATCAAAACCCCTTTACCTCGAAATTATACTATATATTTAAGGTAGGAATATATTTTCACATATAAACCTAACATTCCCTAATTTAGCCCAATACTAAATTTCGAGGTAAAGGGGGGTCTAAACCCTCTGGTTATGGGTTAGGATAAGGAAAATAAGGTAAATGGTAATTAAATAGTTTTGGTGAGTTATATCCCTTTCTAACTAAGGTTAGGATAAGGATGGTTAGGTTGAACTGATGTAGAGAAAATTCCCATTATTATCATATTTTCCATTAACCTCCCTCCCCCAGGTAATAGAGGTAAGGTTGAGGATGGTTGAATTATGTGAAAAAAAAATATGCTACGAGTATGATGCAATGTTGAACCAAGATTCGTGTATCAGAGGTTAGGTCCAGGGCGGTTGGGTTGATGCATAAACAACACCTTCTTCCCATAAATACAATAAATTTGAAGTTAGATAAAGGGAGGTTAGGCCCAGGATGGGTTGATGCACAAATAACACGGTCCTCCCATATTTATGATAAATTTGAAGTTTGATAAATGGAGGTTAGGTCGAGGACGATTGGGTTGATGCACAAACAACACGTCCTTCCATATTTACGATAAATTTGAAGTTAGATGAAGGGAGGTTAGGTCCAGGTCGGTTGGGTTGATGTGTAAAAACAAAACACACACCCAACACTATATCTACAATATTGAACACAGTTCCAAGTTTTAAAGGAGAGGGGCTGTTAGGTCCATATCCAAAACATCACTTTTCTATGAATATGGTTACAATGTTCAACAAAGAACCTAGCAGGTTAGGCATAGTGCGGATAGGTTCATATCCAAAACTTCAGTTTTTGAAGAAAAATAGATAAAATATTCAACAAAGCTCCAAGACTCTTGCAGGTTAGGCACGGGCATTTAGGTTCATATCCAAAAACATCACTTCTCTGAGTATCAGAGGCTAGGTCCCGGTTTAGATGGAATGGGTGAAAATGTGGGTAAAATGGGTTTTGGCTGTGCTATGATACACAACATTTAGGCATATTTGGTGGAAATTGTCTCCAATTTGATGGCGATAGCTTAAATTTCCCCAACTTTAATCAAATCTGCTAGGTCAGGGATAGGTAAGGCTATGTAGGGTAGGTTGGAATATGTGAAAACTCGGCTAAAATGGTCTTTTACTGAGCTATGTAACAAAACATTTTGGGTATATTGGGTAGAAATTGTCTTAAATTAGGTAAAATTTAGGTTGGAAAGGCATAAATTTCGCCAACTATAATCAAATCTGACTTTGGATATGCCAGGAGAGGCTGGGTAGGGTTGTCTAGGGCAGGTTGGAATAGGTGAAAACTCAGCTAAAATGAGCTTTGGCCGTGCTATGTTCCAAAAACATTTTTGGGTATATTTGGTGGGAATTGTCTTAAATTAGGTCAAATTTATATGGGATAACTTAAATTTCGCCGACTTTAACCAAATCTAGGTTTGGATATGCTAGGATAGGTTAGGTAAGGTTGCGTAGGGTAGGATGGAATAGGAGAAAATGTAGGTAAAATGGGCTTTGGCAGTGCTGTGATTGAAACATTGCTTAAAGTTCGCCTACTTTAACCAAATCTAGGTTTGGATATGCTAGGTAGGTTAGGTAAGGTTTCGTAGGGTAGGATGGCAGGAGAAGAAATGTAGGTAAATGGGCTTTGGCAGTGCTGGTGATATGAAAACATTGGGTTATTTTGTCAAATTTAGTGTGCATAGCATGAATTTCGCGCGACTTTAACCACATCCAGGTTTGGATATGCTAGGTCAGGTTGGGTGAGGTTGTGTAGGGTAGTATGGAATAGGAGAAAATGGGCTTTTGGCGATGCTATGATACACAACCTTTGGGTATATTTTGTGGAAATTGCCTTAAATTTGGTGAAATTTAGGTGGCATAGCATACATTTCGCCAACTTTAAACCAAATCCATGGTTGGATATGCTAGGTCAGGTTTGGTGAGGTCGTGTAGGGAAGGACAATATAATAATATCTTAGGGTAATGAACTAGTATGTATATGAAATAGCGTAAATTTTCCTATTTGGGGTTCGTGCTATATGGCATACTCATATAATGTATGGACAGAGGTGACATAGGCTTGTATTTGAGGATATGGGATGCTCTATTTAGTAAGTTTAGCTAGGTAGAATTTAGTCAAATTTGCGTAGTATAAGTATATTTTTGATAGATTTAGATGAATTTAAGTTTTAACAGATGCATTTTGATAAGATATAGCAAATTTGTCTAAAATTATCATACAAAAATACTGACTCTACCTAACCCCAACCTGCCCTAACATAACTAAGGCTAGAACAAAATAAGTCTGTTAGATGGTTTGAATAAATACATAAATATGGTGGTCTTAGTGGAATAGAATGTAACAAGGAAGGTATTAATAAGACATAAAAACAGTGGACATATGTTAGATGAATAGTTAGCACTAATAATGTTGATATCTTAATGGAAAAGAATGTGTTATATATGAGCTCATTGGAAGTTTATAAGAAACATTTTTATTTGTGAAAATTCTGACTTTTGGGGAGTTGGTTAAACTCAGCATATTATAATTATGTCCTAAATATACCCAGAAAAATATCATGCAAATTGTGTATTGTTTGACCCAGTTGGTTTGTGTTTGTACATATATAGCACAATTAATATACTTGTTTATTAATTGTGCAGATTATGTATTTTGCATATTTTTATGATTATTGAAATTATGTATTGATTATATTTCTATAAATTGTGTATTGTTTTTGTGCAAGTTGTATGTATTAATTGTATATGTTTTTGTATGTATATTTGCGGAAAAGTGCATAGTTGTGGATTTAATGAATATGTGCTAGTTATGTATTGTTCATATTTTGGTAAGTTGTTGTATTGATTATATTTTTGAGCAAGTTGTGTAATGGGCGCAATTGTATTTGTGTAAATCGTGTATTTATTCTAGTTTGGTATTTTTCATATTTGGGGTAGTTATTGTATTGTACACGTATTTGTGCTAGATATGCATTTGTGCAAGTTGTGTGTAATAATTATGAAAGATGTGTAATATTGTATAAGTTGTGATTAATGATTGCGCATGTTGTGTAATTGCATATGGACGAATTGTTTATTTATACCTTTGGGTATTGATTGTCATTGTGCAGCTGAGTAATTATAAGCAAGTTTTCCTTGTATTAATTGTGCAAAAGATGTAAAATAATTAACACAACTGTGTAATATTTTTGTGATAATAGTGCATTTATGCAAGTTGTGTTTTTAATATGTTGAAGTGTAACTGGTGAACCTGTATTTGTGTGTGAAAATTGTGTATTTTGCGTAAGCTCTGTAATTTGATAAAATAGATCTTTATGGTGTAAGTGTATTTTGGTTTTATGAGACAATGTGTGGGTATTTTTGTGAAAATTACGTTTGTGAAATTGTGTAATTTTAGTTAAAGTGCATTTTTTATTGTCTAAATGCATAAGCATTTTGATATATTTGTGCAAAATACCGTACTTTGTGTAAATGTCATACTCTGAGTGTACATGCAATATTGTTTAAATGGTATATTTTTGTTTGCAACTGACATATTTTTGTATGAAAATTCTCATATTTTTTTTTGTGATGGTATATTTTGAGTGTAAATAATATATTTTGTGCATAAATGGCATATTTGGTGTGTTAATGCTGTATTTTTCTGTGTGTATGGCATAAAATTACATCTGATTAATGGGGAAATGGTGGCAAAAACTAGGCTATTCTCTATGAATGCATAGGTTTTGAAGTATGTGTAGGTATGCATGATTGTATTTGCGAGTGTGTGGTTTAGAAACAAGTTAGCTGATTTGCGTAGCAAGACTAGGATTTTTTGAGGTGTAGAAATGATTAGCCTATGAATATAGTGGCTAACATCCAGCTAGATGGATGAATTGAGGTGCGACATTTGGATATCTATTTGATGGATGTGAGGACAGTTGACTAGCCTATGAACACAGCCACTAATCCACTGTACTGCCAGATGTGTGGTAACTACTTGTGGATTATAGTAGAATATCTAGCTATTAGGGTTTCATAATTGCTGTTGTGTATAAAACTAGAATAAGAGCTATTTTATTAAAACTATTATTGTAAACTAATCCTTTAAGTGGGATCCCTTGGTTGTTTTAAGCATAGGGTGGACATGAATGAGATTGGGTGGAAATATATAGGAGCTGCCTCGTATGGGCCAATAGGACCTCTGCAGTCACCTTTATTCTTATGTTCAGCTCACCTGCTATGCTGCCAGATGTACGATTCTGCTTAAATTGCAGTATGACATTTGGCATTCTGTTATACTTTTGAACTTATCACTGAATAATGATTACAGTTTGTGGATGACTAAAATGTATATTCTTATACCTCTGATTAGGTTAGGTGGGGATGGATGTTCTAGTCATTTTTGAATAATAACATCAAATACTCATGCCAGTAGGATGCCAAAGGTCGCATTGGTTGTCTGGTGACGTCATACATAGTTGACCCGTAAGGTACTGTAATACCTTCACACCTATATGCTAATGACCATCAATACATTATCCCTATACCTGAGGTCGCTTTTCACGATGTCACTAAACAACAACAATAACTGTTCTGTAGAATGTATTTGCTTGTTATATATAATAAGTTAGGATAGGTTAGGTTAGGAAGGTTTGATCGGGTTTATGAATAACAGAAAATATAAGCAATGAGCCAAAATACGAGCTATTGTAGCTTAATATCAACTTTGATGAAGCACAGAGTATAGGTGAGGTATTAAGCCAGATTAAGAGTTCACACTTATGTGTGAACCTCCTTGGATTCGCATTTAGCGCGCCTTGCGCCGCAGAAGGCCTTATTTTAAAATATGAGAGGCTTGCTTTTACTGAATGAGATTTTTTTATTTGTTGTATGCCATAGCAAGGTGTGGGAGGTATGTTTTGAGGGAATGTGAGACGTGTGTGAGGTTAAGGACAATATTGGTTACTACTGAAAACGCATTGAAATTGCCAATGCCCAGGGCTCTGTTTTTTCATATAAATGAATGATTAGCAGTTTTTTTTCATTTTATTTTTTGCCCTATGCATAATAAACGATCCTTCAAGAAAGATTGTCAATCGCCAATTACATTCTCTAGAATGAAGATGACGAAGAAGAAATAGGGGTGATATGATAGAGGTGCGACTGAATGGTCATAGTAAAGGGGAATATTAATAACCTATTATACGTATCAACATGAAACAGAATAGGCATGAATTGAATAAGTTTTATATTTAGGAAAAAGACCTGGGTAAATATAGGTAACAGGGGACGAACTTGAAAATACATACATAACTTCTTGCAGTGCTTCTTCTAAAGAACGACGATGATGAAGAAGAAATAGGGGTGACATGATAGACGTGTGACTGAATGGTCATAGTAAAGGGGAATATAATGACCTATTATACGTATCAACATGAAACAGAACAGGAATGAATTGGATAACTTATATATTTAGGAAAAAGACCTGGGTGAATATAGGTAACAGGGGAAGAACTCGAAAAATACACAAATAACTTCTTGCAGTGCTGCTCCCCTTTTGTTTCATGCAATGACCGATGGTTGGAAGTAAATAGGAAATTTAAAATAGTCCAGGGTTGATGGTATTTACATTAGGTTTCAGGGTTACTGTTTTTTTGGCCTATGCTTAATAAACGATCCTTCAAGTAAGATTGTCATAGCTCAAAATTACATTTTCTAGAACGACGACGACGAAGAAGAAATAGGGGTGACATGATAGAGGTGTGACTGAAATGGTCATAGTAAAGGGGAATATTAATAACCTATTATACGTATCAACATGAAACAGAATAGGAAATGAATTGGATAAGTTTTATATTTAGGAAAAAGACCTGGGTAAATACAGGCAGCAGGGGTCGAACTTGAAATACACACAACACTTCTTGCAGTGTCTGAAGTTATGTTCTTCCCTCACATACATGATCCCCTTTGATAAATGTAATGGGTGATGGTTGGAAGTAAATATGAAATTAAAATAGACTAGGGATGATGGTATTTTATATTAGGTTTTCAAGGACACTGTTGTATCGCAAAACCCATGATGGCTACGACAGGCTTTTTAATCCCCTCGAACATGCCGGTGCAGGAATGCTGAGCGGCTACCTGGTGACGTCATTGACCATTAGCAATGTCTGTGCAGGGTCACTGAGCCAACGAAATTTGGGGATGCCAGGGACCGGCTTTTTAATCCCTAGGCAAGTTGAATCAAGAAAAACCATGATGCTACGACCGTGCCCGGAAAAAACAAAAACGCACGGTCTATGTCGTACTTCAAGTTCGTGAAACTAGGGGTGCGTAGACCGCCCCGGAAAAAAAAAAAAACAAAACGACCGGTCTAAAAGTTGAAAATATCCCTGCGACGTAGAGCGGCCCTCAAAAAAACAAAACGGCAGGTCTAAAAGTTGTAAATAACCCTGCGACGTAGAGAGGCCCTGGAAAAAAAAACCGGACGGTCTAAAAGTTGAAAATAACCCTGAGACGTAGAGCGGCCCTGGAAAAAAACAAAACGGACGCTCTATGGGGCTGCGACGTAGAGCGTCCCTCCAAAAAACAAAATTGCCGGTCTAAAAGTTTAAAATACCCCTGTGCCGTAGAGCGGCAGTCGGAAAAAACAAAATGGCCGGTCTATGGGGCCATTTCCACTACTGTGGTGGTGGTGGTGGCAGCGGGGTGGTGGTGGTGGTGGCAGCGGGGTGGTGGTGGTGGTGGTGGCAGCGGGTGGTGGTGGTGGTGGTGGCAGCGGGGTGGTGGTGGTGGTGGTGGCAGCGGGGTGGTGGTGGTGGTGGCAGCGGGGTGGTGGTGGGGGCAGCGGGGTGGTGGTGGGGGCAGCGGGGTGGTGGTGGTGGTGGCAGCGGGGTGGTGGTGGTGGCAGCGGGGTGGTGGTGGTGGCAGCGGGGTGGTGTTGGGGGCAGCGGGGTGGTGTTGGGGGCAGCAGGGTGGTGTTGGGGGCAGCAGGGTGGTGTTGGGGGCAGCAGGGTGGTGTTGGGGCAGCAGGGTGGTGTTGGGGGCAGCGGGGTGGTGTTTTAGGGCAGCGGGGTGGTGTTGGGGGCAGCGGGGTGGTGTTGGGGGCAGCGGGGTGGTGTTGGGGGCAGCGGGGTGGTGTTGGGGGCAGCGGGTGGTGTTGGGGGCAGCGGGTGGTGGTTGTGGCAGTGGGGTGGTGGTGGTGGCAGCGGGGTGGTGTTGGGGGCAGCGGGGTGGTGTTGGGGGCAGCGGGGTGGTGTTGGTGGCAGCGGGGTGGTGTTGGGGCAGCGGGGTGGTGTTGGTGGCAGCGGGGTGGTGTTGGTGGCAGCGGGGTGGTGTTGGTGGCAGCGGGGTGGTGTTGGTGGCAGCGGGGTGGTGATGGTGGCAGCGGGTGGTGGTGGGGGCAGCGGGGTGGTGGTGGGGGCAGCGGGGTGGTTGCTGGGGCAGCGGGGTGGTGTTGGTGGCAGCGGGGTGGTGTTGGTGGCAGCGGGGTGGTGTTGGTGGCAGCGGGGTGGGGTGGTGGCAGCAGGGTGGGGTGGTGGCAGGTGGGACACACATGGTGCAGTATTAACCTGGCCTCCTCAACTTCCCATCAACACATTCCCTTTGTTCACGAGCCAATCACAGCACAGGTCTTTGTATTTCTTGCACCCAATTGTGTTTCCAGCTTCCACACACACATCCTCCTGTGCTCTCAGGTTAAAGAAGCTGTCATCGTCCACCTTGCTTATTCCCCTCATTATCTTGCATGTGTTTGCGTCCTTTCAGTTTCTTGTCCGTGTTCAGTAGTAAACCAATATTGTCCTTAACCGCTTACACGTCTCACATACGCTCAAAACATACCTCCCACACCTTTCTGTGTCAAATAACAAATAAAAAAATCTCATTCAGTAAAAGCAAGCCTCTCATGTTTTAAAATAAGGCCTTCTGCGGCGCGAGGCGCGCTAAATGCAGATCCCAGGAGGTTCACACATAAGTGTGAACTCTTAATCTGGCTTAACACCTCAACTGTACTCTGTGCTTCATCAAAGTTGATATTCAGCTACATAGCTCGTATTTTCGCTCATTGCTTATATTTTCTGTTATTCATAAACCCGATCAAACCATCCTAACCTAACCTAACCTAACTTATTATATATAACAAACAAATACATTCTACAGACCAGTTGTTGTTGTTGTTTAGTGACATCACGAAAAGCGACCTCAGGTATAGGGATAAGGTATTGCTGGCCATTAGCATATAGGTGTGAAGGTATTACAGTACCTGATTGGTCAACTATGTATGACGTCACCAGACAACCAATGCGACCTTTGGCGTTCTACTGGCATATGTATTTAATGTTATTATTCAAAAATGACTAGACTAACTATCCCCACCTAACCTAATCAGAGGACTAAGAATATACATTTTAGTCATCCACAACTGTAATCATTATTCAGTGATAAGTTCAAAAGTATAACAGAAGCCCAAATGTCGTACTGCAATTTAAGCAGAATCGTACATCTGGCAGCATAGCAGGTGAGCTGAACATAAGAATAAAGTTAACTGCAGAGGGTCCTATTGGCCCATACGAGGCAGCTCCTATATATTTCCACCCAATCTCATTCATGTCCACCCTATGCTTAAAGCAACCAAGGGATCCCACTTAAAGTATTAGTTTACAATAATAGTTTTAATAAATAGCACTTATTCTAGTTTTATACACAACAGCAATTATGAAACCCTATAGCTAGATATTCTACTATAATCTACAAGTAGCTACCACACATCTGGCAGTACAGTGGATTAGTGGCTGTGTTCATAGGCTAGTCAACTGTCCTCACATCCATCAAATAGATATCCAAATGTCGCACCTCAATTCATCCATCTAGCAACTCAGCTGGATGTTAGCCACTATATTCATAGGCTAATCATTTCTACACCTCAAAAAATCCTAGTCTTGCTACGCAAATCAGCTAACTTGTTTCTAAACCAACACTCGCAAATACAATCATGCATACCTACACATACTTCAAAACCTATGCATTCGTAGAGAATAGCCTAGTTTTTTTGCCACCATTTCCCCATTAATCATATGTAATTTATGCCATACACACAGAAAATACAGCATTTACACACCAAATATGCCATTTATGCACAAAATATATTATTTACACTCAAAATATACCATCACATAAAAAAAATATGACATTTTCATACAAAATATGTCAGTTGCACACAAAAATATACCATTTACACAATATTGCATGTACACTCAGAGTATGACATTTACACAAAGTACGGTATTTTGCACAAATATATCAAAATGCTTATGCATTTAGACAATCAAAAATACGCTTTCATTAAAATTACACAATTTCACAAGCATAATTTTCACAAATACCCACACATTGTCTCATAAACCAAAATACACTTACACCATGAAGATCTATTTTATCAGATTACAGAGCTTACACAAAATACACAATTTTCACACACAAATAGACCCCCCTTTACCTCGAAATTATAGTATTGGGTTAAATTAGGGAATGTTAGGTTTATATGTGAAATATATTCCTACCTTAAATATATAGTATAATTTCGAGGTAAAGGGGGGTCTAAACCCTTTAGTTATAGGTTAGGATAAGGAAAATTGGGTAAATGGTTATTAAATAGTTTTGGTGAGTTATATCCCTTTCTAACTAAGGTTAGGTTAAGGATGGTTGAGTTGAACTGATGTAGAGAAAATTCCCATTATTATCATATTTTCCATTAACCTCCCTCCCCCCAGGTAATAGAGGTTAGGTTGAGGATGGTTGAATTATGTGAAAAAAAAATGCTACAAGTATGATGCAATATTGAACCAAGATTCGTGTATCAGAGGTTAGGTCCAGGGAGGTTGGGTTGATGCATAAACAACACCTTCTTCCCATATATACAATAAATTTGAAGTTAAAGATAAAGGGAGGTTAGGCCCAGGACGGCTGGGTTGATGCACAAATAACACGGTCCTCCCATATTTATGATAAATTTGAAGTTTGATAAATGGAGGTTTGGTCAAGGACGGTTGGGATGATGCACAAACAACACGTTCCTTCCATGTTTACGATAAATTTGAAGTTAGATGAAGGGAGGTTAGGTTCAGGACGGGTGGGTTGATGCACAAACAACACGTTCCTCCTATATTTACGATAAATTTGAAGTTAGATGAAGGGAGGTTAGGTCCAGGACGGTTGGGTTGATGTGTAAAAACAAAAACACATACCCAACACTGTATCTACAATATTGAACACAGTTCCAAGTTTTAAAGGAGAGGGGCTGTTAGGTCCATATCCAAAACATCACTTTTCTATGAATATGGTTACAATGTTCAACAAAGATCCTAGCAGGTTAGGCACAGTGCGGATAGGTTTATATCCAAAACTCAAGTTTTCGAAGAAAAATAGATAAAATATTCAACAAAGCTCCAAGACTCTTGCAGGTTAGGAACGGGCATTTAGGTTCATATCCAAAAAAACATCACTTCTCTGAGTATATGTAGTATCAGAGGCTAGGTCCAGGTTTAGATGGAATGGGCAAAAATGCTGGTAAAATGGGTTTTGGCTGTGCTATGATACACAACATTTAGGCATATTTGGTGGAAATTGTCTCCAATTTGATGGCTATAGCTTAAATTTCCCAAACTTTAATCAAATATGGTAGGTCAGGGATAGGTAAGGCTATGTAGGGTAGGATGGAATATGTGAAAACTCAGCTAAAATGGTCTTTGGCTGAGCTATGTAACAAAACATTTTGGGTATATTGGGTAGAAATTGTCTTAAATTAGGTTGAATTTAGGTGAGTAAGCATAAATTTCACGAACTCTAATCAAATCTAGCTTGGGATATGCTAGGTCAGGTTAGGTATGGCTGTGTAAGGTAAGATGAAATAGGTGAAAACTTGGGTGAAATGAACTTTGGCCATGCTAAGATACAAAACATTTGGGTATATTCGGTGGAAATTGGCTTAAATTAGGTTAAATTTAGATGGGAAAGGCATAAATTTTTGCCAACTATAAGCAAATCTGACTTTGGATATGCCAGGAGAGGATGGGTAGGGTTGTCTAGGGCAGGTTGGAATAGATGAAAACTCAGCTAAAATGAGCTTTGGCCGTGCTATGTTCCAAAAACATTTTTGGGTATATTTGGTGGGAATTGTCTTAATTAGGTCAAATTTATATGGGATAACTTAAATTTTGCCGACTTTAACCAAATCTAGGTTTGGATATGCTAGGATAGGTTAGGTAAGGTTGCGTAGGGTAGGATGGAATAGGAGAAAATGTAGGTAAAATGGGCTTTGGCAGTGCTGTGATACAGAACATTTGGATATATTTGGTGGGATTTGCCTTAAATTAGATAGAATTTAGGTGGGATAGCTTAAATTTAGCAGACTTAAACCAATCTAGGTTTGGATATGCTAGGATAGGTTAGGTGAGGTTGTGTAGGGTAGGATAGAATAGGAGAAAATGTAGGTAAAAATGGACTTTGGCGATGCTATGATACACAACATTTGGTATATTTGGTCGAATTTAGGTGGCATAGCAAAAATTTCGCCGACTTTAACGAAATCCAGGTTTGGATATGCTAGGTCAGGTTAGGTGAGGTTGTGTAGGGTAGTATGGAATAGGAGAAAATGGGCTTTGGCAGTGCTATGCTACGCAATATTTGGGTATATTTGGTGGAAATTGCCTTAAATTTGGTGAAATTTAGGTGGCATAGCATAAATTTCGCCAACTTTAACCAAATCCAGGGTTGGATATGCTAGGTCAGGTTAGGTGAGGTCGTGTAGGGAAGGACATATATAATATCTTAGGCTAATGAACTAGTATGTTTATGAAATAGTGTAAATTTTCCTATTTGGGGTTTGTGCTATATGGCAGACTCATATAATGTACGGACAGAGGCGACATAGGCTTGTATGTGAGGATATGGGATGCTCATATTTAGTAAGTTTAGCTAGGTTGAATTTAGTGAAATTTGCGTAGTATAAGTATATTTTTGATAGATTTCGATGAATTTAAGTTTTAACAGGATGCATTTTGATAAGATATAGCAAATTTGTCTAAAATTATCACAGACAATACTGACTTCACCTAACCCCACCTGCCCTAACATAACTAAGGCTAGAACAAATAAGTCTGTTAGATGGTTTGAATAAATACATAAATATGGTGGCCTGATTGGAGAGAATGTAACAAGGAAGGTATTAATAAGACATAAAAACAGTGGACATATGTTAGATGAATAGTTTAGCGCTAATAATGTTGATATCTTAATGGAAAAAGAATGTGTTATATATTGAGCTCATCGGAAGTCATATGAACCATTTTTATATGTGAAATTCTGACTTTTGGGGAGTTGGTTAAACTCAGCATATTATAATTAATGTCCTAAATATACCCAGAAAAATATCATGCAAATTGTGTATTGTTTGTCCTAGTTGGTTGTGTTTGTACATATATAGCACAATTAATATACTTGTGTATTAATTGTGCAGATTATGTATTTTGCATAAGTTGTATGATTATTGCAATTATGTATTGATTATATTTCTATAAATTGTGTATTGTTTTGTGCAAGTTGTATGTATTAATTGTATATGTTTTTGTATGTGTATTTGCGGAAATTGTGTAGTTTTGTATTTAATGAATATGTGCTAGTTATGTATTGTTCATATTTTGGTAAGTTGTGTATTGATTATATTTTTGAGCAAGTTGTGTAAATGCCGCAATTGTATTTTGTGTAAATCGTGTATTTATGCTAGTTGTGTATTTTCATATTTGGGGTAGTTATGTATTGTACGTATTTGAGCTAGATATGCATTTGTACAAGTTGTGTAATAATTATGAAAGATGTGCAATATTTGTATAAGTTGTGTATTAATTGCGCATGTTGTGTAATTGCATATGGACGAATTGTTTATTTATACCTTTGCGTATTGATTGTCATTGTGCAAGTTGAGTAATTATATAGCAAGTTTTCTTGTATTAATTGTGCAAAGATGTAAAATAATTACACAAACTGTGTAATAATCGTCCATGTTTTATAATAATTTTTGTGATAATAGTGCATTTATGCAAGTTGTGTTTTTAATTTGTTGAAGTGAAACTGGTGCAACTGTATTTGTGTGTGAAAATTGTGTATTTTGTGTAAGCTCTGTAATCTGATAAAATAGATCTCCATGGTGTAAGTGTATTTTGGTTTATGAGACAATGTGTGGGTATTTTGTGAAAATTATGTTTGTGAAATTGTGTAATTTTAGTGAAAGCGCATTTTTGATTGTCTAAATGCATAAGACTTTTGATATATTTGTGCAAAATACCGTACTTTGTGTAAATGTCATACTCTGAGTGTACATGCAATATTGTGTAAATGGTATATTTTTGTATGCAACTGACATATTTTGTATGAAATTGTCATATTTTTTTATGTGATGGCATATTTTGAGTGTAAATAATATATTTTGTGCATAAATGGCATATTTGGTGTGTAAATGCTGTATTTTCTATGTGCATGGCATAAATTACATCTGATTAATGGGGAAATGGTGGCAAAAAACTAGGCTATTCTCTATGAATGCATAGGTTTTGAAGTATGTGTAGGTATGCATGATTGTATTTGCGACTGATGGTTTAGAAACAAGTCACCTGATTTGCGTAGCAAGACTAGGATTTTTTGAGGTGTAGAAATGATTAGCCTATGAATATAGTGGCTAACATCCAGCTGAGTTGCTAGATGGATGAATTGAGGTGCGACATTTGGATATCTATTTGATGGATGTGAGGACAGTTGACTAGCCTATGAACACAGCCACTAATCCGCTGTACTGCCAGATGTGTGGTAACTACTTGTGGATTATAGTAGAATATCTAGCTATAGGGTTTCATAAATGCTGTTGTGTATAAAACTAGAATAAGAGCTATTTATTAAAACTATTATTGTAAACTAATACTTTAAGTGGGATTCCTTGGTTGTTTTAAGCATAGGGTGGACATGAATGAGATTGGGTGGAAATATATAGGAGCTGCCTCGTATGGGCCAATAGGACCTCTGCAGTTACCTTTATTCTTATGTTTCAGCTCACCTGCTATGCTGCCAGATGTACGATTCTGCTTAAATTGCAGTA
The DNA here is from genome assembly GCF_020424385.1 of Procambarus clarkii. NCBI lineage: Eukaryota > Metazoa > Arthropoda > Malacostraca > Decapoda > Cambaridae > Procambarus > Procambarus clarkii. Next base: position 14,673 of record NW_025554061.1, read on the forward strand.
CGACATTTGGGCTTCTGTTATACTTTTGAACTTATCACTGAATAATGATTACAGTTGTGGATGACTAAAATGTATATTCTTAGTCCTCTGATTAGGTTAGGTGGGGATGGTTAGTCTAGTCATTTTTGAATAATAACATTAAATACACATGCCAGTAGAACGCCAAAGGTAGCATTGGTTGTCTGGTGACGTCATACATAGTTGACCACTAAGGTACTGTAATACCTTCACACCTATGTGCTAATGGCCAGCAACACCTTATCCCTATACCTGAGTTCGCTTTTCACGATGTCACTAAACAACAACAATAACTGGTCTGTAGAATGTATTTGTTTGTTATAAATAATAAGTTAGGTTAGGTTAGGTTAGGAAGGTTTGATCGGGTTTATGAATAACAGAAAATATAAGAAACGAGCGAAAATACGAGCTATTGTAGCTGAATATCAACTTTGATGAAGCACAGAGTATAGGTGAGGTATTAAGCTAGATTAAGAGTTCACACTTATGTGTGAACCTCCTGGGATCCGCATTTAGCGCGCCTCGCGCCGCAGAAGGCCTTATTTTAAAATATGAGAGGCTTGCTTTTACTGAATGAGATTTTTTTATTTGTCATATGCCATAGCAAGGTGTGGGAGGTATGTTTTGAGCGAATGTGAGACGTGTGTGAGGTTAAGGACAATATTGGTTACTACTGAAAACGCATTGAAATCACCAATGCCCAGGGCTCTGTTTTTCATATAAACGACTGATAGCAATTTTTTCATATTATTTTTTGCCCTATGCATAATAAACGATCCTTCAAGAAAGATTGTCAAAGCTCAAATTACATTCTCTAGAACGACGACGACGAAGAAGAAATAGGGGTGACATGATAGAGGTGCGACTGAATGGTTATAATAAAGGGGAATATTAATAACCTATTAAACGTATCAACATGAAACAGAATAGGCATGAATTGGATAAGTTTTATATTTAGGAAAAAGACCTGGGTAAATACAGGAAGCAGGGGACGAACTTGAAAATACATACATAACTTCTTGCAGTGCTGAAGTTATGTTCTTCCCTCACATACATGATCCCTCTTTGATAAATGTAATGGGAGATGGTTGGAAGTAAATATGAAATTAAAATAGACTAGGGATGATGGTATTTTACATTAGGTTTCAAGGTTACTGTTGTATCGCAAAACACACGACTCATAGACCGGCTTTTTAATCCCCTCGAACATGCCGGTGCAGGAACGCTGAGCGGCTAGCTGGTGACGTCATTGACCATTAGCAATGTCTGTGCAGGGTCACTGAGCCAACGAAATTTGGGGATGCCAGGGACCGGCTTTTTAATCCCTAGGCAAGTTGAATAGAGAAAACCCAGGGTGTGTCGACCGTGCCCGGAAAAAACAAAAACGCACGGTCTATGTCGTACTTCAAGTTCGTGAAACTAGGGGTGCGTAGACAGACCCCGGAAAAAAAATTGCAGGTCTAAAGTCGAAAATAACCCTGCGACGTAGAGCGGCAGTCGAAAAAAACAAAATTGCCGGTCTAAAAGTTGAAAAATACCCCTGCGACGTAGAGCGGCAGTCGAAAAAAAACAAAATTGCCGGTCTAAAAGTTGAAAATAACCCTGCGACGTAGAGCGGCAGTCGAAAAAAAAAACAAAATTGCCGGTCTAAAAGTCGAAAATAACCCTGCGACGTAGAGCGGCAGTCGAAAAAAACAAAATTGCCGGTCTAAAAGTTGAAAATAACCCTGCGACGTAGAGCGGCAGTCGAAAACAAAAAAAAATTGCCGGTCTAAAAGTCGAAAATATCCCTGCGACGTAGAGCGGCAGTCGAAAAAAACAAAATTGCCGGTCTAAAAGTCGAAAATACCCCTGCGACGTAGAGCGGCAGTCGAAAAAAACAAAATTGCCGCTCTATGGGGCCATTTCCACTACTGTGGTGGTGGTGGTGGCAGCGGGGTGGTGGTGGTGGTGGCAGCGGGGTGGTGGTGGTGGTGGTGGCAGCGGGGTGGTGGTGGTGGTGGTGGCAGCGGGGTGGTGGTGGTGGTGGTGGCAGCGGGGTGGTGGTGGTGGTGGCAGCGGGGTGGTGGTGGGGCAAGAGCGGGGTGGTGGTGGGGGCAGCGGGGTGGTGGTGGTGGTGGCAGCGGGTGGTGGTGGTGGCAGCGGGGTGGTGGTGGTGGCAGCGGGGTGGTGTTGGGGGCAGCGGGGTGGTGTTGGGGGCAGCAGGGTGGTGTTGGGGGCAGCAGGGTGGTGTTGGGGGCAGCAGGGTGGTGTTGGGGCAGCAGGGTGGTGTTGGGGGCAGCGGGGTGGTGTTTTAGGGCAGCGGGGTGGTGTTTGGGGGCAGCGGGGTGGTGGTGGGGGCAGCGGGGTGGTTGCTGGGGGCAGCGGGGTGGTGTTGGTGGCAGCGGGGGGTGGTGTTGGTGGCAGCGGGGTGGTGTTGGTGGCTGCGGGGTGGTGTGGTGGCAGCGGGGTGGTGTTGGTGGCAGGTGGGACACACCAGGTGCAGTATTAACCTGTCCTCCTCAAATTCTTGTCAACACATTCCTCTTGTTGACGAGCCAATCACAGCACATGTCTTTGTATTTCTTGCACCCAATTGTGTTTCCAGCTTCCACACACATCCTCCTGTGCTCCTTTATCTCAGTTTAAGGAGACTGTCATCGTCCACCTTGCTTATTCCCCTCATTATCTTGCATGTGTTTATGTCCTGTCAGCTCCTTGTCTCCTCCCGGGATGAGCTATCCTAGTTATATCCATGATAACCAAACCACAACTCACAAGATGGAGAAGCGACGACCTGGATTATTATCACGTTGTGTGGTGGAAAGAGAGGGGAAAAGATAGACAGTATAAGAATGGAAAAGATAGACAGTACAAGAGAGTGGAAATGATAGACAGTATAAGGAAAGTGAGTGTAAAAGATCGACAGTTGAATTAATGTGAGAGCGATGAAAGATGGAATGAATGAAAGAGAAATATGAAGATAATAAGATGAAAGGAAGAAGTAAAGGAGAAGGCATGAAAAGAGAAAAGTAAATAATAAAGAGAAAAAGAGAGGTATAGTAAAGGAAAGGGTAGAAGTAAAGGAAGAAAAATAGCGATATAAATATGAATCATAGGTTATAAATGGGAAAAGGGGGGGGGCTAAATAGGATAAAGAGGAGTAAAAACACCAAAAAGTTAGAAAATAGAAAGAAAAAGCAAACTACCAGAAGCCAAGAGAAAGACAGCAACGAAGGAGCCCGGCAGGAAGGAAAGAGCCCGGGGAGGACACAGCTTAAGTCCTGTAAGCCTAGAACATTATAGTGTGTACTGTGACAGGGAAGAGTCAACAGCAACACAGCCAGGACTATGGTTCATGTTGGCCAGGTTGTGTATCACAGCCGACTCGACAAAGACGCCGACTGTGAAGAGCAGATTGCAGGAAAGATTATATTAGAAGACGTCCAAATCTCCCAAGGACGTTGAGTCCCTGAGATGGTTAGAGTCCCTAGCATGGCAGAAGTGAGTATTGTTCGTGTCTGCAGACTTAACACTTCCTTTGTGTTCCTTAAGTGTATCATTCAGTGTACGGACAGTTCCACCAACATACTGGAGAGGACAAGAGGAACAGGAAATAACGTAGACACCAGCAGCATTGTACGTGATAATGGTCCACGACGGACCCAAACGTCGTCGTCTCTTCGTCTTCTGGTGTGAGGTTTGGTCATTATATCTTCAGCCCCGTTATTGTGACTCATCGTCTGCATAGTTAGCTTCTTCAGTTCACGTTGCTAAACCTTCTTAACTCTGACACTAATCTTGTTGCAAACCTCTGTACTGTGTTAATATTGGTTGTATGCTTCACACTGTGTGGACTCCAGGGCGGTGCAGAATATTCCAGCGTTGGTCTAATACTGTGTGGACTCCAGGGCGGTGCAGAATATTCCAGCGTTGGTCTAATACTGTGTGGACTCCAGGGCGGTGCACAATATTCCAGCGTTGGTCTAATACTGTGTGGACTCCAGGGCGGTGCACAATATTCCAGCGTTGGTCTAATACTGTGTGGACTCCAGGGCGGTGCACAATATTCCAGCGTTGGTCTAATACTGTGTGGACTCCAGGGCGGTGCACAATATTCCAGCGTTGATCTAATACTGTGTGGACTCCAGGGCGGTGCACAATATTCCAGCGTTGGTCTAATACTGTGTGGACTCCAGGACGGTGCACAATATTCCAGCGTTGGTCTAATACTGTGTGGACTCCAGGGCGGTGCACAATATTCCAGCGTTGGTCTAATACTGTGTGGACTCCAGGGCGGTGCAGAATATTCCAGCGTTGGTCTAATACTGTGTGGACTCCAGGGCGGTGCACAATATTCCAGCGTTGATCTAATACTGTGTGGACTCCAGGGCGGTGCACAATATTCCAGCGTTGATCTAATACTGTGTGGACTCCAGGGCGGTGCACAATATTCCAGCGTTGGACTCCAGGGCGGTGCACAATATTCCAGCGTTGGTCTAATACTGTGTGGACTCCAGGGCGGTGCACAATATTCCAGCGTTGATCTAATACTGTGTGGACTCCAGGGCGGTGCACAATATTCCAGCGTTGATCTAATACTGTGTGGACTCCAGGGCGGTGCACAATATTCCAGCGTTGATCTAATACTGTGTGGACTCCAGGGCGGTGCACAATATTCCAGCGTTGGTCTAATACTGTGTGGACTCCAGGGCGGTGCACAATATTCCAGCGTTGCTCTAATACTGTGTGGACTCCAGGACGGTGCACAATATTCCAGCGTTGATCTAATACTGTGTGGACTCCAGGGCGGTGCACAATATTCCAGCGTTGGTCTAATACTGTGTGGACTCCAGGGCGGTGCACAATATTCCAGCGTTGGTCTAATACTGTGTGGACTCCAGGGCGGTGCACAATATTCCAGCGTTGGTCTAATACTGTGTGGACTCCAGGGCGGTGCAGAATATTCCAGCGTTGGTCTAATACTGTGTGGACTCCAGGGCGGTGCACAATATTCCAGCGTTGATCTAATACTGTGTGGACGGCCTTAAACGAGGCTACTGAACCTGTTGAAGCTATAATATCTAGTATATTAAGATGCCTCCTAATAGCCGATCACTGACTGGCTGACCTTAAAGACAAGTGCTGTAGCTAAGACGGTCTTTCCTCCTCAAGCCGTTATTCCCGGCGAGGACTGCCACTATAGAGGACAAGTGTTCCACCTACAGTCCACTAACATAAATTAAGAGCGTGCATATGAGTGTGAGTGTGCTCGCTGATTATCAGTGTAGGTGCTTACAATTTCATTGTATAACATTTGTCTGTCATTCACTAGTTAGATCAACTTACCAATACCTGGAACTGGTGTTGCAGAGTACCTATATAGGGGCTGGAGGGCCTCTCGGCTCATATTGGTGTGACCCATTTAAGTGAAGGTTGTCCGGCGTGCTGGGTGGTGTAGATAGAGCACGTGTGTGTGTGTGATTATTTCCCCATCACGTGTCAGACTATAATGTGATGCAGGCAAGTTAATGTCCAGAGCATCCCAGTGAGCGCCTGGGACATCCCAGTGAGCGCCTGGGAACATCGCTCCATGCGGAAGTGATCATTATAATAACTGACAGGTAGCCATGCAGTGTTGGGGCTCCGTTACCAGGCTTGTTGTATATTGTAGTGTTGGGGCTCCGTTACCAGGCTTGTTGTATATTGCAGTGTTGGGGCTCCGTTACCAGGCTTGTTGTATATTGCAGTGTTGGGGCTCCATTACCAGGCTTGTTGTATATTGTAGTGTTGGGGCTCCATTACCAGGTGTTGGAAATTTCCAACACTAAATACAACACTGTTGTATTCTCATTAATTATTACTAATTCTACTAATCATTGTAGTGATTAAAATTAACCCAACGTAGAGTTCACATGTACTAATAATTACATCTGTACAATAAGGCTAGAATTCTTACGTCACCCGACGCCAGTATTGCGTCAGATTCCATTGTAATAAACACATTTATATCCAATGGGTCTGAGAATTGAATTTGATTCTCTATAAACAACGGTGTTCTGTGTGATAATTAATTACAGATAAACTGATCTCCAACTAAAGCCAAATAGAGCGTTTATAGTTATAACTGTTATCTAGTAGTAAATTTAATGTCACGCGTGAATGCCCTGGAGAGACTTTAATTCTTCTCCATTGTTCGTTTACTATCATAAAACGGGCAAATAATAATATTTAACTCCTCCAAATAATAAACCCGTCCTAACCCGAGCATTTCAAGCACAACTGCGAGAAATGATAATATCCATAATAAATAATTTGGGTAACAAACGCGGGACGCGGAGTGGGGCGGAAGAGACGCCAGTCCGTAGACGCCATCAAATCTCTAGAAGAAAGTCGCCACTGTGAGGTGTGAAGAACCTTTGCAGACAATACCTTCACTGGTGTCAGTGTCATTTACATAACTTCTATGTAATTCCAAGTGACCGGCCAGTGAAGCGCGTCAGTATCTAGGATAGGCTTGACCGGAACCTAGGACGCGAACTTCGGCAAGCCTTAACTTACACAGTGCCCATATTAGCTAAGTACCTTGATCCTTATTTGATGCATCATATAGGGGGTGGGTTTATAGCTGGGTAGCTTGTCGTGACGACGTGCGACAATAAAAAACTACAGGTCATTATTTTCTCTGATGTTTAATCTCGTTTTCTTGAATATAGATTTCTAGTAGTTTAATTTGTTACTACTGAAACCAATTTAATTTACAGCGTGTGTGAAGAATTCTCCGAGCTGTTATTTCCCATGTTAATCAACTCCCAGTGTTCCATGACGAGTCCAGGGGAATCAGAAGATGAGTCGTAACTAACTTCTGGGGAATCGTCATTAAGCTAAGATTCCTTTTGTATTCCTTGATTATTATCTGTACTCCTTTACATGCAGAACTCTGTTCATTGGATTAACATGTGTTTATTATACTTATTATTTCATGTTCGTAGTCTATGTTCTCTTTGAAGATAAAGATAATGACTATAAATATTCATAGGATTAGATTATTATACATTGGACTGGTGAACGAACCACACTAGTTCCTGGACGTATTGAGTTCCAGTAATACCCCCCCCCCCCCCCAATGTAGGTGTTTGAGGCTTTGATTCATTTAATTATACAGCCCATTAATTATTTCAGTGATCATATTCTCTAGTATTTTATCCATAGTTACTGGTTCATCTAGGAATTTTCTAATGATCATATTTTCTGTTTCCCTCTACTATAAAAGCGGGTGGTCCTTCGTAATTGATTTTACTATATTAATATTTAAATAATTAGAGTCAAGCCCCAAATGTCCCACACCAGGCTTGTTGTATATTGTAGTGTTGGGGCTCCGTTACCAGGCTTGTTGTATATTGTAGTGTTGGGGCTCCGTTACCAGGCTTTTTGTATATTGTAGTGTTGGGGCTCCGTTACCAGGCTTGTTGTATATTGTAGTGTTGGGGCTCCGTTACCAGGCTTGTTGTATATTGTAGTGTTGGGGCTCCGTTACCAGGCTTGTTGTATATTGTAGTGTTGGGGCTCCATTACCAGGCTTGTTGTATATTGTAGTGTTGGGGCTCCATTACCAGGCTTGTTGTATATTGTAGTGTTGGGGCTCCGTTACCAGGCTTGTTGTATATTGTAGTGTTGGGGCTCCATTACCAGGCTTGTTGTATATTGTAGTGTTGGGGCTCCATTACCAGGCTTGTTGTATATTGTAGTGTTGGGGCTCCATTACCAGGCTTGTTGTATATTGTAGTGTTGGGGCTCCATTACCAGGCTTGTTGTATATTTGTTGGGGCACCATTACCAGGCTTGTTGTATATTGCAGTGTTGGGGCTCCATTACCAGGCTTGTTGTATATTGCAGTGTTGGGGCTCCATTACCAGGCTTGTTGTATATTGCAGTGTTGGGGCTCCATTACCAGGCTTGTTGTATATTTTAAAAAACATGAAAGTGGAAGATCCACACAATTTCTTTACGCGGGATATCCAAACTCCTGTAAATATAACTGATGTCAACACGAGCGCACTAGACTTTGAAAGAGAAATTGAAAACATGCCCATGCACTCGGCTCCAGGTCCAGATTCATGGAATTCTATATTTATAAAGAAATGAAAAGTGCCGGTAGCACAGGCACTCAGTAGAGTGTGGAGGATGAGCTTGGACACGGGGGAGATACCGGATGCACTTAAAGTAACAGACATAGTCCCTCTACACAAGGGAGGGGGCAAAGTATTGGCAAAGAATTATAGACCAGTTGCACTAACGTCCCACATAATAAAAGTATTTGAGAGAGTGATGAGAGTCAGGTCACCAATTTCATGAAGACCAATGACCTTCACAACCCTGGCCAACATGGATTTCGAGCGGGAAGATCGTGCCTCTCACAGCTACTTGATCACTACAACAAAGTCACTGAGGCATTAGAAGAAAAACAGAATGCTGATGTGATATACACGGACTTCGCAAAGGCTTTCGATAAATGCGAGCATGGAGTGATAGCACACAAAATGAAGTCAATGGGAATAACCGGTAAAGTAGGACGCTGGATATTAAGTTTTCTGTCAAACAGAACTAAGCGAATAACAGTCAACCGTATAAAATCGAGTCCAAGCATTGTTAAAAGTTAAGGGGGCGTCTGGTTGGCATCTGGGTCCAAAAATGCGAAAAATGAAAACTCGTTCGATTTCAATCAAACTTTTTTGACAAGTTCTATATGAAAAGTGTTTCATCTGGTCCAAGTTTCAGTATCGTAGCATAAATAGGAAGGGAGAAAAAAAAATTGAAGTAGTTGTGAAAATTATGCAAAAATGGTTAAAATCGATTATCAATCAAAAGTGTCAACTGAAATCATAACTACGAGTCTTTGCTATCACAATAGCATATATTAAACAAATATTATAATTAGTTTAATTGGAAAAAAAATTTAAGAAAAAAAAAGGATTTTTTTTCTTTTTCTCTTTTAAATATTTTTTTTTCATTTTTTTTTGGGCGATTTGCATCAAACTTACACACCTGACTGTACGTAAGCCTATCTGTAAGGATGCCAATTTTGGAGAAAATTGGTTGATGTCAACCTCAGCCACAGATTTTAGAACCATAGACTTTATTCATTTCTGTTTTTTTTTCAATTGACACAAACGTTTACAAAACTGATTCCTTTTTTATTCAATTTACATAAACTTACACAGTATATGTGGAGGGCATGTCTCTACATTGGGGGGCTTTCATTTTTCTCTAAGTTCATTTATTGATTTTATAATAGCAATAAACATGCCATATTTGCAAAAACATTTTGGGGAACTTTGAACATTTGTATTAGGAAAACTAAAGATGTTTTGGAAATTTTAAATCCCCAAATCCTTTATTATATGCTAATGTGTCAGAAAAGTGTCACAGAATAATTATATCTGAAACGTGTGTTCTGAAGTGTGGACTTGAAAATGTGTAAAAAACGTTGGGAAAAAAAAAAAAAAAAAAAAAAAAAAAAACTCCCTTTCTATTTACGCTGCAGTACTGAAACTTGGGACAATTTAAGCAGTTTTAATATACAAATAGAAAATTAATATTGGTTGACATTGAACAACTTTCACTATAATAACCAGCCGCCCCCTTAAATTGTTAAAAAGCTCTGTTAATGATGTATGACGTCACCAGACAACCAATGCGACCTTTGGCGTTCTACTGGCATATGTATTTAATGTTATTATTCAAAAATGACTAGACTAACTATCCCCACCTAACCTAATCAGAGGACTAAGAATATACATTTTAGTCATCCACAACTGTAATCATTATTCAGTGATAAGTTCAAAAGTATAACAGAAGCCCAAATGTCGTACTGCAATTTAAGCAGAATCGTACATCTGGCAGCATAGCAGGTGAGCTGAACATAAGAATAAAGTTAACTGCAGAGGTCCTATTGGCCCATACGAGGCAGCTCCTATATATTTCCACCCAATCTCATTCATGTCCACCCTATGCTTAAAGCAACCAAGGGATCCCACTTAAAGTATTAGTTTACAATAATAGTTTTAATAAATAGCACTTATTCTAGTTTTATACACAACAGCAATTATGAAACCCTATAGCTAGATATTCTACTATAATCTACAAGTAGCTACCACACATCTGGCAGTACAGTGGATTAGTGGCTGTGTTCATAGGCTAGTCAACTGTCCTCACATCCATCAAATAGATATCCAAATGTCGCACCTCAATTCATCCATCTAGCAACTCAGCTGGATGTTAGCCACTATATTCATAGGCTAATCATTTCTACACCTCAAAAAATCCTAGTCTTGCTACGCAAATCAGCTAACTTGTTTCTAAACCAACACTCGCAAATACAATCATGCATACCTACACATACTTCAAAACCTATGCATTCGTAGAGAATAGCCTAGTTTTTTTGCCACCATTTCCCCATTAATCATATGTAATTTATGCCATACACACAGAAAATACAGCATTTACACACCAAATATGCCATTTATGCACAAAATATATTATTTACACTCAAAATATACCATCACATAAAAAAATATGACATTTTCATACAAAATATGTCAGTTGCACACAAAAATATACCATTTACACAATATTGCATGTACACTCAGAGTATGACATTTACACAAAGTACGGTATTTTGCACAAATATATCAAAATGCTTATGCATTTAGACAATCAAAAATACGCTTTCATTAAAATTACACAATTTCACAAGCATAATTTTCACAAAATACCCACACATTGTCTCATAAACCAAAATACACTTACACCATGAAGATCTATTTTATCAGATTACAGAGCTTACACAAAATACACAATTTTCACACACAAATAGACCCCCCTTTACCTCGAAATTATAGTATTGGGTTAAATTAGGGAATGTTAGGTTTATATGTGAAAATATATTCCTACCTTAAATATATAGTATAATTTCGAGGTAAAGGGGGGTCTAAACCCTTTAGTTATAGGTTAGGATAAGGAAAATTGGGTAAATGGTTATTAAATAGTTTTGGTGAGTTATATCCCTTTCTAACTAAGGTTAGGTTAAGGATGGTTGAGTTGAACTGATGTAGAGAAAATTCCCATTATTATCATATTTTCCATTAACCTCCCTCCCCCCAGGTAATAGAGGTTAGGTTGAGGATGGTTGAATTATGTGAAAAAAAAAATGCTACAAGTATGATGCAATATAGAACCAAGATTCGTGTATCAGAGGTTAGGTCCAGGGAGGTTGGGTTGATGCATAAACAACACCTTCTTCCCATATATACAATAAATTTGAAGTTAGATAAAGGGAGGTTAGGCCCAGGACGGCAGGGTTGATGCACAAATAACACGGTCCTCCCATATTTATGATAAATTTGAAGTTTGATAAATGGAGGTTTGGTCAAGGACGGTTGGGATGATGCACAAACAACACGTTCCTTCCATGTTTACGATAAATTTGAAGTTAGATGAAGGGAGGTTAGGTTCAGGACGGGTGGGTTGATGCACAAACAACACGTTCCTCCTATATTTACGATAAATTTGAAGTTAGATGAAGGGAGGTTAGGTCCAGGACGGTTGGGTTGATGTGTAAAAACAAAAACACATACCCAACACTATATCTACAATATTGAACACAGTTCCAAGTTTTAAAGGAGAGGGGCTGTTAGGTCCATATCCAAAACATCACTTTTCTATGAATATGGTTACAATGTTCAACAAAGATCCTAGCAGGTTAGGCACAGTGCGGATAGGTTTATATCCAAAACTCAAGTTTTCGAAGAAAAATAGATAAAATATTCAACAAAGCTCCAAGACTCTTGCAGGTTAGGAACGGGCATTTAGGTTCATATCCAAAAAAACATCACTTCTCTGAGTATATGTAGTATCAGAGGCTAGGTCCAGGTTTAGATGGAATGGGCAAAAATGCTGGTAAAATGGGTTTTGGCTGTGCTATGATACACAACATTTAGGCATATTTGTGGAAATTGTCTCCAATTTGATGGCTATAGCTTAAATTTCCCAAACTTTAATCAAATATGGTAGGTCAGGGATAGGTAAGGCTATGTAGGGTAGGATGGAATATGTGAAAACTCAGCTAAAATGGTCTTTGGCTGAGCTATGTAACAAAACATTTTGGGTATATTGGGTAGAAATTCTTAAATTAGGTTGAATTTAGGTGAGTAAGCATAAATTTCACGAACTCTAATCAAATCTAGCTTGGGATATGCTAGGTCAGGTTAGGTATGGCTGTGTAAGGTAAGATGAAATAGGTGAAAACTTGGGTGAAATGAACTTTGGCCATGCTAAGATACAAAACATTTGGGTATATTCGGTGGAAATTGGCTTAAATTAGGTTAAATTTAGATGGGAAAGGCATAAATTTTTGCCAACTATAAGCAAATCTGACTTTGGATATGCCAGGAGAGGATGGTAGGGTTGTCTAGGGCAGGTTGGAATAGATGAAAACTCAGCTAAAATGAGCTTTGGCCGTGCTATGTTCCAAAAACATTTTTGGGTATATTTGGTGGGAATTGTCTTAAATTAGGTCAAATTTATATGGGATAATTTAAATTTTGCCGACTTTAACCAAATCTAGGTTTGGATATGCTAGGATAGGTTAGGTAAGGTTGCGTAGGGTAGGATGGAATAGGAGAAAATGTAGGTAAAAATGGGCTTTGGCAGTGCTGTGATACAGAACATTTGGATATATTTGGTGGGATTTGCCTTAAATTAGATAGAATTTAGGTGGGATAGCTTAAATTTAGCCGACTTTAACCAAATCTAGGTTTGGATATGCTAGGATAGGTTAGGTGAGGTTGTGTAGGGTAGGATAGAATAGGAGAAAATGTAGGTAAAAATGGACTTTGGCGATGCTATGATACACAACATTTGGTATATTTGGTCGAATTTAGGTGGCATAGCAAAAATTTCGCCGACTTTAACGAAATCCAGGTTTGGATATGCTAGGTCAGGTTAGGTGAGGTTGTGTAGGGTAGTATGGAATAGGAGAAAATGGGCTTTGGCAGTGCTATGCTACGCAATATTTGGGTATATTTGGTGGAAATTGCCTTAAATTTGGTGAAATTTAGGTGGCATAGCATAAATTTCGCCAACTTTAACAAAATCCAGGGTTGGATATGCTAGGTCAGGTTAGGTGAGGTCGTGTAGGGAAGGACATATATAATATCTTAGGCTAATGAACTAGTATGTTTATGAAATAGTGTAAATTTTCCTATTTGGGGTTCGTGCTATATGGCAGACTCATATAATGTACGGACAGAGGCGACATAGGCTTGTATGTGAGGATATGGGATGCTCATATTTAGTAAGTTTAGCTAGGTTGAATTTAGTGAAATTTGCGTAGTATAAGTATATTTTTGATAGATTTCGATGAATTTAAGTTTTAACAGGATGCATTTTGATAAGATATAGCAAATTTGTCTAAAATTATCACAGACAATACTGACTTCACCTAACCCCACCTGCCCTAACATAACTAAGGCTAGAACAAATAAGTCTGTTAGATGGTTTGAATAAATACATAAATATGGTGGCCTGATTGGAGAGAATGTAACAAGGAAGGTATTAATAAGACATAAAAACAGTGGACATATGTTAGATGAATAGTTTAGCGCTAATAATGTTGATATCTTAATGGAAAAAGAATGTGTTATATATTGAGCTCATCGGAAGTCATATGAACCATTTTTATATGTGAAATTCTGACTTTTGGGGAGTTGGTTAAACTCAGCATATTATAATTAATGTCCTAAATATACCCAGAAAAATATCATGCAAATTGTGTATTGTTTGTCCTAGTTGGTTGTGTTTGTACATATATAGCACAATTAATATACTTGTGTATTAATTGTGCAGATTATGTATTTTGCATAAGTTGTATGATTATTGCAATTATGTATTGATTATATTTCTATAAATTGTGTATTGTTTTGTGCAAGTTGTATGTATTAATTGTATATGTTTTGTATGTGTATTTGCGGAAATTGTGTAGTTTTGTATTTAATGAATATGTGCTAGTTATGTATTGTTCATATTTTGGTAAGTTGTGTATTGATTATATTTTTGAGCAAGTTGTGTAAATGCCGCAATTGTATTTTGTGTAAATCGTGTATTTATGCTAGTTGTGTATTTTCATATTTGGGGTAGTTATGTATTGTACGTATTTGAGCTAGATATGCATTTGTACAAGTTGTGTAATAATTATGAAAGATGTGCAATATTTGTATAAGTTGTGTATTAATTGCGCATGTTGTGTAATTGCATATGGACGAATTGTTTATTTATACCTTTGCGTATTGATTGTCATTGTGCAAGTTGAGTAATTATATAGCAAGTTTTCTTGTATTAATTGTGCAAAGATGTAAAATAATTACACAAACTGTGTAATAATCGTCCATGTTTTATAATAATTTTTGTGATAATAGTGCATTTATGCAAGTTGTGTTTTTAATTTGTTGAAGTGGAACTGGTGCAACTGTATTTGTGTGTGAAAATTGTGTATTTTGTGTAAGCTCTGTAATCTGATAAAATAGATCTCCATGGTGTAAGTGTATTTTGGTTTATGAGACAATGTGTGGGTATTTTGTGAAAATTATGTTTGTGAAATTGTGTAATTTTAGTGAAAGCGCATTTTTGATTGTCTAAATGCATAAGACTTTTGATATATTTGTGCAAAATACCGTACTTTGTGTAAATGTCATACTCTGAGTGTACATGCAATATTGTGTAAATGGTATATTTTTGTATGCAACTGACATATTTTGTATGAAATTGTCATATTTTTTTATGTGATGGCATATTTTGAGTGTAAATAATATATTTTGTGCATAAATGGCATATTTGGTGTGTAAATGCTGTATTTTCTATGTGCATGGCATAAATTACATCTGATTAATGGGGAAATGGTGGCAAAAAACTAGGCTATTCTCTATGAATGCATAGGTTTTGAAGTATGTGTAGGTATGCATGATTGTATTTGCGACTGATGGTTTAGAAACAAGTCACCTGATTTGCGTAGCAAGACTAGGATTTTTTGAGGTGTAGAAATGATTAGCCTATGAATATAGTGGCTAACATCCAGCTGAGTTGCTAGATGGATGAATTGAGGTGCGACATTTGGATATCTATTTGATGGATGTGAGGACAGTTGACTAGCCTATGAACACAGCCACTAATCCGCTGTACTGCCAGATGTGTGGTAACTACTTGTGGATTATAGTAGAATATCTAGCTATAGGGTTTCATAAATGCTGTTGTGTATAAAACTAGAATAAGAGCTATTTATTAAAACTATTATTGTAAACTAATACTTTAAGTGGGATTCCTTGGTTGTTTTAAGCATAGGGTGGACATGAATGAGATTGGGTGGAAATATATAGGAGCTGCCTCGTATGGGCCAATAGGACCTCTGCAGTTACCTTTATTCTTATGTTTCAGCTCACCTGCTATGCTGCCAGATGTACGATTCTGCTTAAATTGCAGTACGACATTTGGGCTTCTGTTATACTTTTGAACTTATCACTGAATAATGATTACAGTTGTGGATGACTAAAATGTATATTCTTAGTCCTCTGATTAGGTTAGGTGGGGATGGTTAGTCTAGTCATTTTTGAATAATAACATTAAATACACATGCCAGTAGAACGCCAAAGGTAGCATTGGTTGTCTGGTGACGTCATACATAGTTGACCACTAAGGTACTGTAATACCTTCACACCTATGTGCTAATGGCCAGCAACACCTTATCCCTATACCTGAGTTCGCTTTTCACGATGTCACTAAACAACAACAATAACTGGTCTGTAGAATGTATTTGTTTGTTATAAATAATATATTAGGTTAGGTTAGGTTAGGAAGGTTTGATCGGGTTTATGAATAACAGAAAATATAAGAAACGAGCGAAAATACGAGCTATTGTAGCTGAATATCAACTTTGATGAAGCACAGAGTATAGGTGAGGTATTAAGCTAGATTAAGAGTTCACACTTATGTGTGAACCTCCTGGGATCCGCATTTAGCGCGCCTCGCGCCGCAGAAGGCCTTATTTTAAAATATGAGAGGCTTGCTTTTACTGAATGAGATTTTTTTTATTTGTTATATGCCATAGCAAGGTGTGGGAGGTATGTTTTGAGCGAATGTGAGACGTGTGTGAGGTTAAGGACAATATTGGTTACAACTTAAAATGCATTGAAATCACCAATGCCCAGGGCTCTGTTTTTCATATAAACGACTGATAGCAGTTTTTTCATATTATTTTTTGCCCAATGCATAATAAACGATCCTTCAAGAAAGATTGTCAAAGCTCAAATTACATTCTCTAGAACGACGACGAAGAAGAAATAGGGGTAACATGATAGAGGTGCGACTGAATGGTTATAGTAAAGGGGAATACTAATAACCTATTAAACGTATCAATATGAAACAGAATAGGCATGAATTGGATAAGTTATATATTTAGGAAAAAGACCTGGGTAAATACAGGAAGCAGGGGACGAACTTGAAAATACATACATAACTTCTTGCAGTGCTGAAGTTATGTTCTTCCCTCACATACATGATCCTCTTTGATAAATGTAATGGGAGATGGTTGGAAGTAAATATGAATTAAAATAGACTAGGGATGATGGTATTTTACATTAGGTTTCAAGGTTACTGTTGTATCGCAAAACACACGACTCATAGACCGGCTTTTTAATCCCCTCGAACATGCCGGTGCAGGAACGCTGAGCGGCTAGCTGGTGACGTCATTGACCATTAGCAATGTCTGTGCAGGGTCACTGAGCCAACGAAATTTGGGGATGCCAGGGACCGGCTTTTTAATCCCTAGGCAAGTTGAATAGAGAAAACCCAGGGTGCGTCGACCGTGCCCGGAAAAAACAAAAACGCACGGTCTATGTCGTACTTCAAGTTCGTGAAACTAGGGGTGCGTAGACAGACCCCGGAAAAAAAATTGCAGGTCTAAAGTTGAAAATAACCCTGCGACGTAGAGCGGCAGTCGAAAAAAAACAAAATTGCCGGTCTAAAAGTTGAAAATAACCCTGCGACGTAGAGCGGCAGTCGAAAAAAACAAAATTGCCGGTCTAAAAGTCGAAAATAACCCTGCGACGTAGAGCGGCAGTCGAAAAAAAAAACAAAATTGCCGGTCTAAAAGTCGAAAATAACCCTGCGACGTAGAGCGGCAGTCGAAAAAAACAAAATTGCCGGTCTAAAAGTTGAAAATAACCCTGCGACGTAGAGCGGCAGTCGAAAACAAAAAAAAAATTGCCGGTCTAAAAGTCGAAAATATCCCTGCGACGTAGAGCGGCAGTCGAAAAAAACAAAATTGCCGGTCTAAAAGTCGAAAATACCCCTGCGACGTAGAGCGGCAGTCGAAAAAAAACAAAATGCCGCTCTATGGGGCCATTTCCACTACTGTGGTGGTGGTGGTGGCAGCGGGGTGGTGGTGGTGGTGGCAGCGGGGTGGTGGTGTGGTGGTGGTGGCAGCGGGGTGGTGGTGGTGGTGGTGGCAGCGGGGTGGTGGTGGTGGTGGTGGCAGCGGGGTGGTGGTGGTGGTGGCAGCGGGGTGGTGGTGGGGGCAGCGGGGTGGTGGTGGGGGGCAGGGTGTGGTGGTGGTGGTGGTGGCAGCGGGGTGGTGGTGGTGGCAGCGGGGTGGTGGTGGTGGCAGCGGGGTGGTGTTGGGGGCAGCGGGGTGGTGTTGGGGGCAGCAGGGTGGTGTTGGGGGCAGCAGGGTGGTGTTGGGGGCAGCAGGGTGGTGTTGGGGGCAGCAGGGTGGTGTTGGGGGCAGCGGGGTGGTGTTTTAGGGCAGCGGGGTGGTGTTGGGGGCAGCGGGGTGGTGTTGGGGCAGCGGGTGGTGTTGGGGGCAGCGGGGTGGTGTTGGGGGCAGCGGGGTGGTGTTGGGGGCAGCGGGGGTGGTGGTTGTGGCAGTGGGGTGGTGGTGGTGGCAGCGGGGTGGTGTTGGGGGCAGCGGGGTGGTGTTGGGGGCAGCGGGGTGGTGTTGGTGGCAGCGGGGTGGTGTTGGGGGCAGCGGGGTGGTGTTGGTGGCAGCGGGGTGGTGTTGGTGGCAGCGGGGTGGTGTTGGTGGCAGCGGGGTGGTGTTGGTGGCAGCGGGGTGGTGGATGGTGGCAGCGGGGGGTGGTGGTGGGGGCAGCGGGGTGGTGGTGGGGGCAGCGGGGTGGTTGCTGGGGCAGCGGGGTGGTGTTGGTGGCAGCGGGGTGGTGTTGGTGGCAGCGGGGTGGTGTTGGTGGCAGCGGGGTGGGGTGGTGGCAGCAGGGTGGGGGTGGTGGCAGGTGGGACACACATGGTGCAGTATTAACCTGGCCTCCTCAACTTCCCATCAACACATTCCCTTTGTTCACGAGCCAATCACAGCACAGGTCTTTGTATTTCTTGCACCCAATTGTGTTTCCAGCTTCCACACACACATCCTCCTGTGCTCTCAGGTTAAAGAAGCTGTCATCGTCCACCTTGCTTATTCCCCTCATTATCTTGCATGTGTTTGCGTCCTTTCAGTTTCTTGTCTTCTCCACAGATGTGCTATCTTGTTATATCCACGATAAATAAACCACATCTCAGAAGATGGAGAAGCGACGACGTCTTGGTCTGTCGTGGACCATTATCACGTTGTGTGGTGGAGAGAGAGAGGAAAAGATAGGCAGTATAAGTGAGTGGAAAAGATAGAGAGTTTAAAAGGGAAGTGAGAGCGATGAAAGATGGGATGATTGAAAGAGAAAAATGAAGATAATAAGATGAAAGGAAGAAGTAAGAGAGAAGGCATGAAAAGAAAAAAGTAAAGAATAAAGAGAAAAATAGAGATATAAAGTAAAGGAAAAGGTAGAAGTAGGGGATGAAAATATGGGATATAAATAGGAATCATGGGTTATGAATGGGAAAAATGAGGCATAAATAGAAAAAGAAGTAAAAACACCAAAAGTTAGAAAATAGATAGAAAAAGAAAATTACCAGAAGCCAAGGGAAAGATAACATCGAAAGAGCCCGGCCGGAAGGAGAGAGCCCTGGGAGGAAAAGGCTTAAGTCCTGTAAGCCTAGACCATTAGTGTGTGTACTGTGACAGGGAAGAGTCAACAGCAACACAGCCAGGACTATGGTTCATGTTGGCCAGGTTGTGTATCACAGCCCAGTCATCAAGACGGCGTCTGTGAAGAGCAGAGGCAGGATAGATTATATTAGAAAAAAGTCCAATCTCCTGAGTCCTTAGAGTCCCTGAGATGATTAGAGTCCCTAGCATGGCAGAAGTGAGTATTGTTTGTGTCTGCAGACTTAACACTTCCTTGTGTTCCTTAAGTGTATATTCAGTGTACGGACAGTTCCACCAACATACTGGAGAGGACAAGAGGAACAGGAAATAACGTAAGACACCAGCAGCATTGTACGTGATAATGGTCCACGACGGACCCAACACGTCGTCGTCTCTTCGTCTTCTGGTGTGAGGTTTGGTCATTATATCTTCAGCCCCGTTATTGTGACTCATCGTCTGCATAGTTAGCTTCTTCAGTTCACGTTGCTAAACCTTCTTAACTCTGACACTAATCTTGTTGCAAACCTCTGATACTGTGTTAATATTGGTTGTATGCTTCACACTGTGTGGACTCCAGGGCGGTGCACAATATTCCAGCGTTGATCTAATACTGTGTGGACTCCAGGGCGGTGTGCAGAATATTCCAGCGTTGGTCTAATACTGTGTGGACTCCAGGGGCGGGGCACAATATTCCAGCGTTTGATCTAATACTGTGTGGAACTCAGGGCGGTGCACAATATTCCAGCGTTGGTCTAATACTGTGTGGACTCCAGGGCGGTGCACAATATTCCAGCGTTGGTCTAATACTGTGTGGACTCCAGGGCGGTGCACAATATTCCAGCGTTGATCTAATACTGTGTGGACTCCAGGGCGGTGCACAATATTCCAGCGTTGGTCTAATACTGTGTGGACTCCAGGACGGTGCACAATATTCCAGCGTTGGTCTAATACTGTGTGGACTCCAGGGCGGTGCACAATATTCCAGCGTTGGTCTAATACTGTGTGGACTCCAGGGCGGTGCAGAATATTCCAGCGTTGGTCTAATACTGTGTGGACTCCAGGGCGGTGCACAATATTCCAGCGTTGATCTAATACTGTGGTGGACTCCAGGGCGGTGCACAATATTACAGCGTTGATCTATACTGTGTGGACTCCAGGGCGGTGCACAATATTCCAGCGTTGGTCTAATACTGTGTGGACTCCAGGACGGTGCACAATATTCCAGCGTTGATCTAATACTGTGTGGACTCCAGGGCGGTGCACATATTCCAGCGTTGGTCTAATACTGTGTGGACTCCAGGGCGGTGCACAATATTCCAGCGTTGATCTAATACTGTGTGGACTCCCAGGGCGGTGCACAATATTCCAGCGTTGATCTAATACTGTGTGGACTCCAGGGGCGGTGCACAATATTCCAGCGTTGATCTAATACTGTGTGGACTCCAGGGCGTGCACAATATTCCAGCGTTGGTCTAATACTGTGTGGACTCCAGGGCGGTGCACAATATTCCAGCGTTTGCTCTAATACTGTGTGGACTCCAGGACGGTGCACATATTCCAGCGTTGATCTAATACTTGAGCCACGGCAACGTGTGGCTGGGTACAGCTAGTCTATATAAATAAAAATGAAAATGTTCGTTTGTGTATAACCGCTAATCTCTCAAAGTTCTTCACCGATTGCTTGGAAATTTTCGTACAATATTCCATTTGCCCACCCACAACAATCCGAGCAGGTTTTTATATATATACTATATAGATGTCACGTCTGTGACGGTAAAGAAACATGCTTTTTCTGAAAAACTGTGTTTTCATGTGAGGGGAAATCTTAGAGACCTCTTTACCGATTGCTTTGAAATTTTGACACAACGTTGCATTGGAATAGGAGCATCTTTTTATATATATCTACTATATACATGTCTTACCTGTGACAGGAAAAAAACATGCTTTTTTTGAAAAACAGCACCATCTGTTGAACGTAAGAGCAACACACACGCTGTAATCTCCGAAAATTCTTCACCGATTGCTTTGAAATTTTGATACAACGTTGTATTCGAATACGCTCGTATTTTTATATACCTACTATATAGATGCCACTTTTCTGACAGGTAAACAACAGCACCATCTGTTGCACATAATAGCAGCATGCATGCTATACTAAATATGTCTCTAATTCCATTTCAATGTTTCCCATTGCATTGATAAATGTTATTTTCATAGATTTCGATTTATTTTTGTTTTTATTGAATTATTTTGTCTGACATTGTGTTGGAATTGAGCTGTGTTGTTTACCATACCGCTCATTTTGAGTATAGTTTATTTTTTTTATTTTTTTCATTTTTTCATTTCATTTTTTAACTATTTTTCTAGTATTTCAGTGATGGGAACATCAGATCACTTGATATTCCCAATTTTCTGATGGAAACGTCAGACCATTTGGGAAGGCATCAGACAAGGGAGTGGGGAATGGTGGGGATGATAAGGGGGTGAGGAAGTTTGGGATGGTGGGGACGGGGGAGTTTGGGATGGTGGGGACGAGGGGATGGGGGAATGGAGAATGGTGAGGAGGATAAAGGGACAGGGGAGTGGAGCATGGTGGGAAGGAAGAGGGGATAGTGGAGTGGGGGATGCTTGGGAGGACTGGGGGACAGGGAAGGTTGCTGTGGCTCAGCAATGCACACGAGTTGCTGAGCCACAGCAACACGTTGCCGGATACTGCTAGTACATAAATAAAAATGTAAATAATCGTTTGTTCAAAATCGCTAAGCTTCGAAAGTTCTTCACCGATTGCTTGGAAATTTTGACAACGTTCCATTTGCATACGAGCATGTTTTTATATACATTCTATATAGATGCCACACCTGTGACAGGTAAAAACCTTAAAAACAAGCACTATCTGTTGCACATAATAGCCACTCACGCTATACTAAATATGTTACGATTTCATTTCAATGTTTCCGATAGCAGTGATCAATTTAATTTTCATAGATTTTGATTTATTTTCATTTTGATTTAATCATTTTGTGTGACATTGCATTGGAATTGAGCTGTGTTTTTTACCATACTGTTCATTTCGTGAGTATAGTTTATTTATTTATTCTTTATTTTTTTTAATTTCGTTTTTTTAACTGTTCTTATTTTACCGTTTAAATAATAGATCAGTTGGGAATGCATCTGACGAGGGAGTGGGGAAGGATAGGGAAGACGAGGGGACGGGGGTGGGGGTAATGGTGGGGAGGACGAGGGGACAGGGTAGTGGAGGATGTTGGGGACGAGGGGATGGGATAGTGGAGAATAGTGGGGAGAACAAGGGAATAGGGAAAGTGGAAGATGGTGGGGAGAACAAGGGAATAGGGAAAGTGGAAGATGGTGGGGAAGAACAAGGGAACAGGGAAGTGGCGGATGGTGGGGGAGGACGAGAGGACGGGAAAGGGGGTAATGGTGGAGAGGACGAGGGGATGGGGAAGTAAGGCATGATGAGGAGGACGAGGGTACAGGGAATGGAGAATGATGGGGAGGAGAACAAGGGAATGTTAATGGAGTGTGGAGATGGTGTGGAAGACGGGAGGAGGGGAGAATGGTGGGGAGGACGAGGGGACAGGGAATTGGAGAATGGTTGAGGAGGACAAGGAGACGAAAGTGGGGGAAGAGTGGGTGAGGACGAGGGAACAAGGGAGTGGGGGATGGTGGGGAAGACGAGGGGACAAGGGAGTGGGGGATGGTGGGGAGGACGAGGGGACAAGGGAGTGGGGGATGGTGGGGAGGACGAGGGAACGGGGGAAAGGGGGGAATGGTGGGGAGGACGGGATGGAACGTATGCCGGGTACAGATTGAATATTATATATATATATATATATATATATATGTATATATATATATATATATATATATATATATATATATATATATATATATATATATATATATATATATATATATATATATATATATATATATATATATATATATATTGGTAGCAGTCTTTCTTGTAAACATATGTTGTTGAATATGACCGAACGGGTAAGATTAATAATTTTATCACAAATTTTCTCAATATTTCTTAAATGTTCTTGAATCTCGATGGTAACTAAAAAGTTAATACTCCAAAAATAATTTTTCATCTTTATTTTA
Source organism: Procambarus clarkii (assembly GCF_020424385.1). NCBI lineage: Eukaryota > Metazoa > Arthropoda > Malacostraca > Decapoda > Cambaridae > Procambarus > Procambarus clarkii. Next base: position 37,882 of record NW_025554061.1, read on the forward strand.
GTCTGATGCCTAAAAGTATTTCGTAAGGGTTTCTTACATTCTCAAAGACTTTTTTCCATTTAACATACATCATGCTTATATGCGTTATAAGCATCATGCTTATATGTGTATATATATATATATATATATATATATATATATATATATATATGTATATATATATATATATATATATATATATATATATATATATATATATATTAGTATATTTTGGTAGCAGTCTTTCTTGTAAACATATATTATTAAATATGACCGAAAAAGTAAGATTAATAATTCTAACACGAATTTTCTCAATATTTCTTATGTTTCTTTTCACTGTCGATGGTAATTAAAAAATCAATTCTCCAAAAATCATTTTTATTTCTAGTCTGACGTGACACTTGAACGCGTTTCGTAATTACTTATTACATTTTCAAAGACTTTAGTTTACACACACACAAATATGACCTGCAAACACAAAACAGAGTTCTACTATGCTATCATTTAAACAGCTTTCATCTTGTATACCAACATTTGGGTGAGGTGATATGTTACAACAGCTTTGGATGAGGTGAACTAAACTTTCAACACAAAATTGAGCAAACTTTCAACACAAGACAGAACACGGTGCAATGGATATAAATTGGGTAAATTAAAGGGAAGAATGGAAGTAACTACAAAGGGCCTATTGGCCCATATTTCTTGATGCTTCTATATTGGTGCGGAGTCTTGAAGTGGGTAGAATATAGTTGTGCATTAATTGGATGTTGATTGCTGGTGTTGACTTCTTGATGTGTAGTGCCTCGCAGATGTCAAGCCGCCTGCTATCGATGTATCTATCGATGATTTCTGTGTTGTTTGTTAAGACTTCTCTGGTGATGGTCTGGTTGTGGGAAGAGATTATATGTTCCTTAATGGAGCCCTGTTGCTTATGCATCGTTAATCGCCTGGAAAGAGATGTTGGTGTCTTGCCTATATACTGAGTTCTTTGAGGCTTACAGTCCCCAAGTGGGCATTTGAAGGCATAGACGACGTTGGTCTCTTTTAAAGCATTCTGCTATGTGTCTGGAGAGTTTCTCTTGAGTAGGCTGGTCGTTTTTTTGGTTTTATAGTAAATCGTCAGTTGTATCTTCTGATTTTTGTCTGTAGGGATAACGTTCCTATTAACAATATCTTTCAGGACCCTTTCCTCCGTTTTATGAGCTGTGGAAAAGAAGTTCCTGTAAAATAGTCTAATAGGGGTTACAGGTGTTGTGTTAGTTGACTCTTCGGAGGTTGCATGGCGTTTCACCTGCCTTCTTATGATGTCTTCAACGAAACAATTGGAGAAGCCGTTGATGAATAGGACCTGCCTTACCCTACAGAGTTTTTCATCGACTTCCTTCCATCCTGAGCTGTGGCTGAGAGCACAGTCGACATAAGCGTTGACAACACTCCTCTTGTACCTGTCTGGGCAGTCACTGTTGGCATTGAGGCACATTCCTATGTTTTTTTCCTTAGTGTAGACTGCAGTGTGGAAACCTCCGCTCCTTTTCATGACTGTTACATCTAGAAAGGGCAGCTTCCCATCCTTCTCCATCTCGTAAGTGAAACTCACAGAATTCCATTCGAACCCCTCCTTCAGCTCCTACAGACATCTGACATCAAGTACCTGTGTAAAAATGTCATCAACATACCTGCAGTATATGGCAGGTTTCAAGTTCATGTCAACTAAGACCTTCTGTTCGATGGTACCCATGTAGAAGTTCGTAAACAGGACACCTTGGGGAGAACCCATGGCGACCCCATCTACTTGCTTATACATGTGCCCATCCGGGCTCAAGAAGGGTGCCTCTTTAGTACAAGCTTGGAGTAGTTTCCTTAGAATGTTTTCTGGTATGTCAAGAGGAGTACTGGCCGGATCACGATACACTCTGTCCGCTATCATCCCGATTGTTTCATCCACAGGTACGTTGGTAAATAGTGATTCTACGTCCAACGAGGCTCTTATCCTTGTGGCCCATGTTCCCGCAGTAAATCAACAAATTCCTTTGGAGACTTCAGGCTGAATGCACATAACATAAGGTACATAAGGAGTCAGCAAGCCATTGAGTCGCTTCGCCAGTCTGTACGTGGGTGTGGGTATCTGGCTGATGATTGGCCGAAGTGGGTTTCCAGGCTTGTGTGTCTTGACATTTCCATACGCATACCCAGGTTTGTATTCCCCAATAATCTTTGACAGGTGGAGTCCGGATTTCTTGGCGTTCACAGTTTCGATCAATCTGTTTGACATGGAAATGTCAAGACACACAAGCCTGTGTGTCTATAGTTGATCCAGCATACAAACATCTTTGTATGTAGTGGGATTGGGTGGTAATAGATAGCTGCTGCCTCGTTTGGGCCAATAGGCCTTCTAAAGTTACCTTTATTATTATGTTCTTATGTGCTTCGTCCCCCATTTATCTCCTATGTATCCCCCTTTTTTTACCTTTATTGTACTTGTCTTATCACCTGACCCCGTACGGGTATAAATCAACGAGTTCTGTAATTTCTTTTCACTTGAGAATGAACCATTGTGGTTCGAAACCTTGTGCAAATTGTATAAATAAGTGTAATACATTCAATAGTAATTAACTTTTTTCTTCACTTTGAAATAACGAAAATGAGTTTTGGAGAACTCCTCTTTCAGCTAAGCCCTGATGCTAGGAAAATAGTTAGAGGGATAGAAGCCCTAAATCAGAAGATAGTAAATACTGAATATGCGGTCATATTCAATGAGACATATATACATACATATACATATATATATATACATATATATATATGTCGTACCTAGTAGCTTACAGAATACTTTTATACATTTATAATAAGCCAATATCTAATTTTTTCTTATGAAATGATAAAGCTATTTCATTATATGGAGTTAAAATTAATATATATATGACCGAACCTAACCAACCCTACCTAACCTAACCTAACCTATCTTTATAGGTTAGGTTTGGTTAGGTAGCCGACAAAGTTAAGGTTAGGTTAGGTAGGTTAGGTAGTCGAAAAAAACAATAATTCATGAAAACTTGGCTTACTAGGCAAATTTGGCCTTGCATAGTAGGCTGAGAAGTGAGTTCTGGCTATTAGGTACGACATATATATATATATATATATATATATATATATATATATATATATATATATATATATATATATATATATATATATATATATATATATATAAATATATATATATATATATATATATATATATATATATATATATATATATAAATATATATATATATATATATATATATATATATATATATATATATATATATATATATATATATATATACATATATATACATATATAAATATATATATATATATATATATATATATATATATATATATATATATATATATATATAAAATATATATATATATATATATATATATATATATATATATATATATATATATATATATATATATATATATATACATATACATATATATATATATTATTAAATATGACCGAAAATAGTAAGATTAATAATTTTAACACGAATTTTCTCAATCTTTCGTACATTATGCTTCACTGTTGGAGGTAAATCAAAAATCACTTCTCCAAAATTCATTTTTATTTCTAGTCTGACGCGACACGGGCGCGTTTCGTAAAACTTATTACATTTTCAAAGACTTCACAAATACACAACTGATTAGAACTTGCGTTTCCCTGATTTTATATCTACATTTGAGTGAGGTGGGAAGGTGATGTGGCATTACATTTGAGTGAGGTGGGAAGGATGATGTGGCATTAACACAAGACAGAACAGTAGAGGATATTAATAGGGTATTAAAAGTATCAACACAAGACAGAACAGAAACAATGGGTATTGAATAGAAGTCTACACTGCAGTCTACACAAAGGAAACAAACATAGGAATGTGCCTAAATGCCAACAGCGACTGCCCTGACAGGTACAAGAGGAGTGTTGTTAACGCATACGTCGACCGTGCTCTCAGCCACAGCTCAGAATGGAAGCAAGTCGACGAAGAACTCTGTAGGGTAAGGCAGGTTCTAGTCAATAACGGCTTCTCCAATGGTTTCATCGAAGACATCATAAGAAGGAAAGTGAAAAGCCATGCAACCTCCGAAGAGACAACTAACACAACACCTATACCCCCTATTAGACTATTTTACAGGAACTTCTTTTCCACAGCTCATAAAACAGAGGAAAGGGTCCTGAAAGATATTGTTAATAGAAACGTTATCCCTACAGACAAAAATCAGAGGATACAACTGACGATTTACTATAAAACCAGAAAAAACGGCCAGCCTACTCATGAGAAACTCTCCAGACACGAAACAGAACGCTTTAAAAGAGACTAACGTCGTCTATGCCTTCAAATGCCCACTTGGGGACTGTAAGCTCCAAAAAACCCAGTATATAGGCAAGACAACAACATCTCTTTCTAGGCGTTTAACGATGCATAAACAACAGGGCTCCATTAAGGAACATATAATCTCTTCCCATAACCAAACCATCGCCAGAGAAATCCTAGTAAACAACACAGAAATCATCGATAGATACAGCGATAGCAGGCGGCTTGACGTTTGCGAGGCACTACACATCAAGAAGTCAACACCAGCAATCAACAGCCAATTATTGCACAACTATATTCTACCCACCTCAAGACTCCGCTCCAATATAGAAGCATCAAGAAATATGGACCAATAGGCTTTCTACAAACACTTCTATTCAATACCCATTGTTTCTGTTCTGTCTTGTGTTGATACTTTTAATACCCTATTAATATCCTCTAGTGTTCTGTCTTGTGTATATATATATATATATATATATATATATATATATATATATACACACACACACACACACACATATATATGTCGTACTTAGTAGCAAGAACGCACTTCTCAGGCTACTATGCAAGGCCCAATTTGCCTAATAAGCCAAGTTTTCATGAAATAATTGTTTTTCGACTATCTAACCTACCTAACCTAACCTAACTTTTTCGGCTACCTAACCTAACTTTTTCGGCTACCTAACCTAACCTATAAAGATAGGTTAGGTTAGGTAGGGTTGGTTAGGTTCGGTCATATATCTACGTTAATTTTAACTCCAATTAAAAAAAATTTACCTCATACATAATGAAATGGGTAGCTTTATCATTTCATAAGAAAAAAATTAGAGAAAATATATTAATTCAGGAAAACTTGGATTATTAGGTAAATTGGGCCTTGCATAGTAGGCTAAGAAGTGCGTTCTGGCTACTAGGTACGACATATATATTGTATAATATATATATATATATATTGTATATATATATATATATATATATATATATATATATATATATATATATATATATATATATATATATATATATATACATAGTCATAATATATAAATAATAAAGCATTATGCTAATTAGGTTGGAGTCGGGGCCGCCGCCGGCCAGATGGGTGCGGGCTCGACATTTAATTTCAGAGTCGAGCACAAGTTTGGGTGCGACCCGGGACGTTGACGTAATGTGTTTCGCGTTATGATATTCTTGGTGGTGCTCGTTACAGCGTCGATGTCATCCCATCCTCGCCTCTCGTGACACTGCTGCCACTCACCTTAATTAATAATATATGTTTTGGGCCCCGTGTGATCTGACACATTCTCCCGCTCAGGTCCAGATGAAGATGGCAGAATTAACCTCTGTATTACAGAACTTTTGTTAAAGGTCCCTAAAAACTTGTTTAGCTTTGTTGTAAACAAAATCTGAGTTTTTGTTAGATACTTGTTTGATATTACAACTATAATGAATCCTCTCGTAAACTAGGGAACGTATTTAAACTTATAACTGTAATTGAGTTACATTTTTGAGCTCCGAATCCCCGTGTTGAGGTTGCTACCAGTAATGGTCATACACTGGAATTAACCACCTCACACGATAACATGTGCACCTTCATTAGTAACGTTAGAAATCTTATCATTAACAATGCTTTGTCAAGGTCTGAGTGTGTACATAAAATGAAACTTACATCTCCTGAACAAATCCACAAGGGCCGTGATGAGGGTTCGAACCTAGGCACGGGATGTTCCCGTGAACCCTTGTGGATTTGTTCATTTCATATGTCACGCTATTGTAATTTCTGTGTGTATTACATCTCCTTTTTGTTATCATATTTTTTTTTGGGGGGGGGTTTCATCCTTTGTTAATACGTCTGTGAGAAGACAATCATTACTCAAACATAATGTTGAAAAACAACTGCCCTCTGTTTCTCTCCTCATTCTAAACATCAAATAAATTCTTAAACAAAATTATATATTTTCAGAAAACAATAATACAAAAGATGAATATCTTAAAAATTCAGATATCTGGAAGATCTCAGCGGGACAATCAGGGTGAACACAACGCTGTAAGAGCACGAGTTAGGGAATTGATTGATAAAGACAATATCAACACATATAACCTCAACTATTTCAGGAAATTACTAAGAAAAAACTGCATTGAGTGACTATTTTTCCATTGTGTGTTGGCGATTACCAAGAGATTATATGTTCCAAATAACCAGGGGATTCAAAATTCCAGATAGCCAAAGAATTCCGTGTTCTGGAAAGCCTGTAGATTGCATTTTCCGGATAACTCGGAAATTGCGTGTTGCAGATAATTCAGAAATTGAATATTCCGGATAAGCCGAGGGATATTTCGTGCTACAGATAACCCGGAGAGCAGATACGTCTCTGAAAATCTCCTTCACTGTGAAAAGCTCCGCCCAAGACGAACCGAAACGTCGTCGTCTCATCCTCTGGTGTGAGGTTCGGTCGTCGTGTCACACAAAGCTTGGCTACTGAGCCACGAGGAACACAGGGCCGACAATGATGGCTGTACATCACCGGAGAGGTTGTGTGTCGTGCCTCGAGTCCCGGAACACATATAATGAAAGCCTTAGTAGTTGAGAAATAATACACCCCCCCCCCGGGGTGGCGTTACCTCGACACACTATCTTGGCTTAACCTTCGTGCCACTACACCCGGCTGGTGCCACTACACCCGGCTGGTGCCACTACACCCGGCTGGTGCCACTACACGCGGCTGGTGCCACTACACCCGGCTGGTGCCACTACACCCGGCTGGTGCCACTACACCCGGCTGGTGCCACTACACCCGGCTGGTGCCACTACACGCGGCTGGTGCCACTACACCCGGCAGGTTCCACTACACCCGGCTGGTGCCACTACACCCGGCTGGTGCCACTACACCCGGCTGGTGCCACTACACCCGGCAGGTGCCACTACACCCGGCAGGTGCCACTACACCCGGCTGGTGCCACTACACCCGGCTGGTGCCACTACACGCGGATGGTGCCACTACACCCGGCTGGTGCCACTACTCGCGGCTGGTGCCACTACACCCGGCTGGTGCCACTACACGCGGCTGGTGCCACTACACGCGGCTGGTGCCACTACACGCGGCTGGTGCCACTACACCCGGCTGGTGCCACTACACGCGGCAGGTGCCACTACACGCGGCAGGTGCCACTACACGCGGCAGGTGCCACTACACGCGGCAGGTGCCACTACACCCGGCTGGTGCCACTACACCCGGCTGGTGCCACTACACCCGGCTGGTGCCACTACACGCGGCTGGTGCCACTACACGCGGCTGGTGCCACTACACGCGGCTGGTGCCACTACACCCGGCTGGTGCCACTACACGCGGCAGGTGCCACTACACGCGGCAGGTGCCACTACACCCGGCTGGTGCCACTACACCCGGCTGGTGCCACTACACGCGGCTGGTGCCACTACACCCGGCTGGTGCCACTACACCCGGCTGGTGCCACTACACGTGGCTGGTGCCACTACACCCGGCTGGTGCCACTACACGCGGCTGGTGCCACTACACGCGGCTGGTGCCACTACACGCGGCTGGTGCCACTACACCCGTCTGGTGCCACTACACCCGGCTGGTGCCACTACACCCGGCTGGTGCCACTACACCCGGCTGGTGCCACTACACCCGGCTGGTGCCACTACACCCGGAAATTCGTGTTTGTGAGCCAGGGTTTTTCAGGCGAATTTGGGCAGTCACAAATTTGGAATTAGGGAATTCTTATGAGAAAGATAATTTCCGAGACTTTAGAAGTTTGTTAAAAGTTCTTGTGCTGAAAATAAGTTCATACAACTTTGTTAAAGTTCTTATGGGAGAAATTCAAATTCGTGTTTAAGAGCCAGCATTTCAAGGAGAACTCTACGGACATATTTTACCTGTTTTCAACTTACAAAAAATCGTCTATGTAAGCCATAGTTTTTCAGGTAAATTTAGAAAATCACCTGTGTGGACCAAGGTTTTCAGGTCTCGTACCTCACATCACCTCCCTCCCCCCTTACCTCGCAATCTCTCGCGTCACCTTTATTTATATTTACCTTAGGCCCTGCCAGCCAGACGCTTCTTGTAGGTCGCCTCTTATCATATCTTATCTTATCTTCTCCATAATATCTGGACCGTCCCTCTCTCTCTCTCTCCTCCTATTTCCTTACAGCTATTTTTCAGAGTTTCAAATAATCATAGAAGTTTATTTATATGTTTATGACCGAATTTGTAAAAGGACCATTTTCAGAGAATATTGTCTTAGATGTTTTGTTAAGGAAAACAGACAACTTATCCATAACATTTAGTTTTATATCCATTTACGGCTATTTCACCTGTAAAGACCAAAATTGAACAGAGCCCAGTTTTTAGCTCATATTTCATCAGAGTCCAATTATCAACAGAAATTCGCCAGAGTCTACTTTGAGATCAAAATTAGTCAGAGACAGTTTTAGCTCATATTTCATCAGAGTCCAATTATCAACAGAAATTCGCCAGAGTCTACTTTAAGAGCAAATTAGTCAGAGACAGTTTTAAGCTCAAATTTCATCAGAGTCCAGTTTATACCGAAAATTCGCCAGAGTCTACTTTGTGCCAAAATATTCAGAGTCCAGTTCATGATCGAAATTAATCAGAGTCCAATTAAAGACCCAAATTTGACAGAGACCACATTTTCGCTACTAGCAGTCCAATCCCCCTGAAATTTTAAACAGTCATATTTCAGACGTAGTAAATAAGATCAAGTCAGTTACTGAGCTCCAGCTCTTGTCCCCCACCCTCTTCCACCCTCAAGTCTTTGTAAATAAACCATCAATTTCCCCGAAATTTTTACCCTCTGTATTTCAGACATAGTAAATATGAAGTAAACAAATATAAAACTCTAGCTCTTGTCCTCTGTCCAAGTTCACTCATGTAAATTCATTACTATCAGTCCAAATCCCCCTGAGATTTAAACACCCAACTACATTTTCAGACATAGTAAATAAAAACCAGTTCAGTTATCAAGTTTCAACTCTTGTGCCCCCAGCTTAGTTCATTTTGTACAAGTTCTTTATTTTCCAACTAAATCACCCTGAGATTTAAGATCACCTTATTTCTAACGTAGTAAAATTAATCTGGACATTAGCCAAGCACCATTTCCTCAGCCTTAGATCATCAGACATAAATATATTCGATCAAGTCCGTCTCCAGCCTAACTCTTATCCGAGTACACACATAACCCCAACCTGTGTAATTATCTTTCACCCCCTCCCACCTTCCTCCATCTCATCTCATCTCACCTTACCCTTTCCCTCCCTTACCTTCTCATCCCCAACTTATCCAAACCTTCAATAATCATACTGTATTTGCATATTTTCTCTATATTCACTGTGTTCTTCGTATTCTCATCCGTGTTCACTCCATGTTCTTCAAATGTTCACAGTCCCATTCAGTTCATATTTTCACAAGTTTTCTCCATTTTTTCTGTAATCTTTCTCTTAGTCTCATTATGTTCTCTACAAATTCTAGTCATATTTTCTATGTTTTCATGTTCATCACATGTTCTCTTTACAACTTTTATACTCAATATTCATGCTAACCTCCATATTTTTGTGTTCTTTGTCAATATTCATGTTCCTCTACAAGTTCATGTTCCTCACAAGATAACTTCGTTTTTCACCTTCACTTACATGTTTTCTACATTCTTTGTCATATTCTCCATGTTCTTCACAAGTCCAGTGTTCATTCTTTGTATTCCCTATGTTCCTTATCATGTCTTCATATTCTCTATAAGTTCATATTCCCTGCATGTTCACTCTATTCATCAACTTTTCTTACATGTGTTCTTTGCCATGTTCCCCATATGTTCTCTGGGTTTTTCCCCTTACATGTTATTTAACGTTCCTTAACTAAAAAAATCTTTCGCCAATCAACTAAAAACATAGTCACTTTCGTCATTTCTCAACTAAACTTATTATCCAGTCAACTAAAAATAGTCAGAAATAGCCTCGTTCAACACTGTTCTTAACTAAAACAACCTTTCTCTTAGCTGAAAATTGTCAAAGGAAACTTCTTTCTTTCAACAGCCGCTATGTTTTCATCAAAGGAAACTTTCCAAAAGTTCATAACTAGCTTTTATCCATCGTCAATCAACTAAAAATAATAACTTTCATCATTTCTTAACTAAACTTATTCCCCAGTCATCAGAAAATAGCCGTGTTCTTCATGTTTCATTGTCATTTCATAACTAAAATTATCCATCAATCAACAGAAAAAGCCATGTTCATCATGTTTTGTCTTTTTGCTTAACTAAAATTATGTTTTGTCAAGTAAGAAAAAATAACCAAAGATATCTTTCATCGCTGTTCTTAACTGACATTATACTTTGGGGAGCACAAAAATAGTCTCCCTCGTCATGTTTTGTCTTTTTCCTTAACTAAAGTATTCATCAGTCAACTAAAAAATAGTTACTTCATCATGTTTCCTTGTCATTTCTTAACTGAAATATCACTTCTCTCATTTAAAATAGTCATGTGTAGCCTCTTTCCAACACTGTTCTTAACTAAAGTAACCTTTCACTTCGCTAAAATAGTCATATTCATCATTGTTCCTAACTAAATTATATGTCGTTAAGTAAGAAATATAGTCAAAGACACTCTTCGAGACATCAAGGACATACTCAAAGACATCAAAGTTGCACTCAAAGACATCCTTTGAGACATCAAAGACATCCTTTAAGACTTCAATGGGACTCTTCGAGATATCAAAAGACACTCTCAAACGCTCAAAAATTTACTTGCATCCTCAAAGTTATTCTCAGAGGCATAAAAGTTTTCTCAGAGCTATCAAACTTGTTCTCAAAGTCATCAAAGTTATTCACAGAGTCATCAAAGTTAATCTAAGACATCATTTTTCATCAAAGATATTCTCTCTAAACCATCAATGTTCTTCTCTAAGACACAAAAGTTATTCTCAGAGTCACCTTCGTTCTTCAGAGAAACTTTCCAAAACATCTTTGTTCATCAAGTTATTCTCGGAGTCATCAAAAGGTATTCTCTAACTCACTTTTGGTCATTAAAGTTAATTTCTATGTTATAAAAGTTTGTCTCAGAGACATCTAAAGTTAATCTTAGAGTTATCAAATGTAATCTCTAACTCACTTTTGTTCATCAAAGTTGATCTCAGAGTTAACAAAGGTAATCTCTAACTCACTCTCGTTCATCAAAGTTGTTTCAAAGACATCAAAGTTAATCTCAGAGTTATCCAAAGATATTCTCATGTCCACAAAAGTTAATCCAAGAGACATCAAAGTTAATCTCAGACATCTTCGTTCATAAAAGTTATTCTCAGAGACATCTAAAGTTATTCTTTAAGACAACAAAGTCTTTCTCAGAGTCATCAAAGTTATTCTCAGAGTCACCTTTGTTATTCAAAGAAGCCTTCTGAGACATCCTCGTTCAACAAAAACTGTCCTCAGAGCCATCAAAAAGTTAAATACAGTCGTCAAAGTTATTCTCCAAGTATCTTTTCGTTCATCAGAGAAGCTTTCTAAGACATCTTTGTTCATCAAAGTTGTTCTCTAAGACATCAATCTTGTTCTCTAAGACATCAATCTTGTTCTCTAAGACATCAAAGATGTTCTCTAAATCATAAAAGTTATTCTCTAAGTCACCTTCGTTCGTCAGAGAAACTTTCCAAAACATCTTTGTTCATCAAACTTGTTTTCAAAGTCATCAAAAGTTAATCTAAGACATCTTTTTTCATCAAAGTTATTTTCAGAGACATCTAAAATTATTATGTAAGACATAAAAGTTATTCTCAGAGTCATCAAATGTTATTCTCGAAGTCATCAAAGATATTTTCAGAGACATCTAAAGTTAATTTCTATGTTATAAAAGTTATTCTCAGAGACATCTAAAGTTAATCTTGGTCATCAAAGTTGTTCTCTAAACATCAATGTTGTTCTCCAAGACATCAAAGATGTTCTCAAAATCATAAAAGTTATTCCCAGAGCTATCAAAGTTATTCTCAAAGTCATCAAAGTTATTCAAAGAGCTAACAAAGTTATTCTCTAAGTAACCTTTCGTTCATCAGAGAAGCTTTCTAAGACATCTTCGTTCATCAATGTTGATCTCTAAGTCACCTTGGTTCATCAAAGAAACTCTCCTTCTTCCATCAAGTTATACTTTAAGACAACATTGTTGTTCTCTAAGACATCTTCAGGCATAAAATTTCTCTCCAAATACAACTAGTTCAGCTTTTCATATCAAACTTACACTTCTGTTAAAATATATTTTCTTAGACATTTTACCTTTTAAACTGTTCTCTGTACAACACTGCTTAAACCTACGTAACCTATCCTCTCCACCCAATGTTACTTAGTTAACGTAACGTTCCTAAACCTAACTTTACCTATCCTAACATAACTTACCTTACCTTACCTATCTTACCTAACTTTACCTATCTTACCTAACTTAACCTTACCTAACTATACCTTACCTAACTTACTTACCTAATAACCTAAACCTAACTTACCTACTAACTTACCCTTACCTAACTTTAACCTAACTTTTATCTTACCTAACTTAATTAACCTAACTTATCTTACCTATCCTAACCTAACTTGCTTTACCTAACTTAATCTTACATTCCCAAACTGATGTATCCTAACTTATCTAGTCAAACCAGACATGATCTAACTTACATAAGTATTCCTTCTTGTCTTTTGTGTTTCGTCAATCATTGTCTCATATTCATTTACTCATTTCATTAGTTAATTTCTCAAATGGTCACTTATGGATTTCAAGTGCTATTTGTTAGAGATTGGATATTTAAGCATTTCAAAGAATTTTTGTTATATATGGGCATTTACTCATTTCAAGGGCATTTACTCATTTCAATAATTTCTCAAATGGACGTTTTTGCATTTCAAGTGTTATTTGTTTAAGATTTGGTGTTTAACCATTTCAAAGGATTTTTGTTATATATGGGAACTTACTCGTTTCAAGGGCTAATTTCTCAAATGGTCATTTTTGCAGATCAAGGGTTATTTGTTAAAGTTCATCAAGTTGCTCATAAGTTGTATTTATTATGTTTGTTATCATATGTTCTTATTCCCCAACCCCTTAACCTAACCTCTTGTAATCTTAGTGTATTTTGTAGGTTCTATCATATGTTCTTATTCCCCAACCCCTTAACCTAACCTTTCAGATGTAGTTTATGGTGTTTTTGACGTATTTGTTGAATATATTATCCTTTTCCTAACCTTTCAGATGTAGTTTATTGTGTTTTTTGACGTATTTGTTGAATATATTATCCTTTTCCTAACCTTTCAGATGTAGTTTTGTTTCTCCTTTGTATATTTTTACCCAAACCCACAATCCCACTTAACCTTCTTTACTTTGTTTTCACATATAAGTTCATTCTTTATCATAGTAATAATAAAAATTACAATAGTAAAGAATCAGATCTACTAAGACTTGAAATTGAGAAACAAGAGCTCAAGGGAGTGAGAGCGTGAAAGAAGAGCAAGGAGTAAGAGAGAGGGGGCGGAAGAAAATGGGACCAAAGAAGAGAGAGGGGGGAGGAAGAGCATGGGATCACTAAGACTTGAATTTGAGAAAAAGAAAAACTAAGTGAATGAGAGTGAGGGTGTGAGAATGGGGGCATTAAGACTTGAATTTGAGAAGGAAGAGAGCATTTGAGCAAATGAGGGAGAGAGAGGGGGAGGAAGAGAAAGAATAAGGGAGAGAGATAGAAAAGGAGGGTTAGAAGGAGTAGGAGAATCAAAGTAAAAGAAGGAAAGAAGGTTTGGGTAAAAATATACAAAGGAGAAACAAAACTACATCTGAAAGGTTAGGAAAAGGATAATATATTCAACAAATACGTCAAAAAACACAATAAACTACATCTGAAAGGATAGGTTAAAGGGTTGGGGAATAAGAACATATGATAGAACCTACAAAATACACTAAGATTACAAGAGGTTAGGTTAAGGGGTTGGGGAATAAGAACATATGATAGAACCTACAAAATACACTAAGATTACAAGAGGTTAGGTTAAGGGGTTGGGGAATAAGAACATATGATAACAAACATAATAAATACAACTTATGAGCAACTTGATGAACTTTAACAAATAACCCTTGATCTGCAAAAATGACCATTTGAGAAATTAGCCCTTGAAACGAGTAAGTTCCCATATATAACAAAAATCCTTTGAAATGGTTAAACACCATTTGAGAAATTAACCCTGAGTAAATGCCCATATATAACAAAAATCCTTTGAAATGCACAAAATGCGTCCATTTGAGAAATTATCCCTTGAAATGAGTAAATGCCCATATATAACAAAAATTCTTTGAAATGCTTAAATATCCAATCTCTAACAAATAGCACTTGAAATCCATAAGTGACCATTTGAGAAATTAACTAATGAAATGAGTAAATGAATATGAGACAATGATTGACGAAACACAAAAGACAAGAAGGAATACTTATGTAAGTTAGATCATGTCTGGTTTGACTAGATAAGTTAGGATACATCAGTTTGGGAATGTAAGATTAAGTTAGGTAAAGCAAGTTAGGTTAGGATAGGTAAGATAAGATAGGTTAAGGTAAGTTAATAAGTTAGGTTAAGTTAGGTAAGATAAGTTAGGTATAGGTTAGCAGGTTAAGTTAGGTAAATAGGTAAAGTTAGGTGTAAGTTAGGTAAGTAATACATAGGTAAAGTTATAAAGTTAGGTAAAGTTAGGTAAGATAGGTAAGGTAAGGTAAGTTATGTTAGGATAGGTAAAGTTAGGTTTAGGAACGTTA
The DNA here is from genome assembly GCF_020424385.1 of Procambarus clarkii. Classification (NCBI taxonomy): domain Eukaryota; kingdom Metazoa; phylum Arthropoda; class Malacostraca; order Decapoda; family Cambaridae; genus Procambarus; species Procambarus clarkii. The sequence continues at coordinate 53,018 of NW_025554061.1, forward strand.
CGTTAACTAAGTAACATTGGGTGGAGAGGATAGGTTACGTAGGTTTAAGCAGTGTTGTACAGAGAACAGTTTAAAAGGTAAAATGTCTAAGAAAATATATTTTAACAGAAGTGTAAGTTTGATATGAAAAGCTGAACTAGTTGTATTTGGAGAGAAATTTTATGCCTGAAGATGTCTTAGAGAACAACAATGTTGTCTTAAAGTATAACTTGATGGAAGAAGGAGAGTTTCTTTGATGAACCAAGGTGACTTAGAGATCAACATTGATGAACGAAGATGTCTTAGAAAGCTTCTCTGATGAACGAAAGGTTACTTAGAGAATAACTTTTGTTAGCTCTTTGAATAACTTTGATGACTTTGAGAATAACTTTGATAGCTCTGGGAATAACTTTTATGATTTTGAGAACATCTTTGATGTCTTGGAGAACAACATTGATGTTTAGAGAACAACTTTGATGACCAAGATTAACTTTAGATGTCTCTGAGAATAACTTTTATAACATAGAAATTAACTTTAGATGTCTCTGAAAATATCTTTGATGACTTCGAGAATAACATTTGATGACTCTGAGAATAACTTTTATGTCTTACATAATAACTTTAGATGTCTCTGAAAATAACTTTGATGAAAAAAGATGTCTTAGATTAACTTTTGATGACTTTGAAAACAAGTTTGATGAACAAAGATGTTTTGGAAAGTTTCTCTGACGAACGAAGGTGACTTAGAGATTAACTTTTATGATTTAGAGAACATCTTTGATGTCTTAGAGAACAAGATTGATGTCTTAGAGAACAACTTTGATGAACAAAGATGTCTTAGAAAGCTTCTCTGATGAACGAAAAGATACTTAGAGAATAACTTTGACGACTGTATTTAACTTTTTGATGGCTCTGAGGACAGTTTTTGTTGAACGAGGATGTCTCAGAAGGCTTCTTTGAATAACAAAGGTGACTCTGAGAATAACTTTGATGACTCTGAGAAAGACTTTGTTGTCTTAAAGAATAACTTTAGATGTCTCTGAGAATAACTTTTATGAACGAAGATGTCTGAGATTAACTTTGACGTCTCTTGGATTAACTTTTGTGGACATGAGAATATCTTTGGATAACTCTGAGATTAACTTTGATGTCTTTGAAACAACTTTGATGAACGAGAGTGAGTTAGAGATTACCTTTGTTAACTCTGAGATCAACTTTGATGAACAAAAGTGAGTTAGAGATTACATTTGATAACTCTAAGATTAACTTTAGATGTCTCTGAGACAAACTTTTATAACATAGAAATTAACTTTAATGACCAAAAGTGAGTTAGAGAATACCTTTTGATGACTCCGAGAATAACTTGATGAACAAAGATGTTTTGGAAAGTTTCTCTGAAGAACGAAGGTGACTCTGAGAATAACTTTTATGTCTTAGAGAAGAACATTGATGGTTTAGAGAGAATATCTTTGATGAAAAATGATGTCTTAGATTAACTTTGATGACTCTGTGAATAACTTTGATGACTTTGAGAACAAGTTTGATAGCTCTGAGAAAACTTTTATGCCTCTGAGAATAACTTTGAGGATGCAAGTAAATTTTTGAGTGTTTGAGAGTGTCTTTTGATATCTCGAAGAGTCCCATTGAAGTCTTAAAGGATGTCTTTGATGTCTCAAAGGATGTCTTTGAGTGCAACTTTGATGTCTTTGAGTAAGTCCTTGATGTCTCGAAGAGTGTCTTTGACTATATTTCTTACTTAACGACATATAATTTAGTTAGGAACAATGATGAATATGACTATTTTAGCGAAGTGAAAGGTTACTTTAGTTAAGAACAGTGTTGGAAAGAGGCTACACATGACTATTTTAAATAAGAGAAGTGATATTTCAGTTAAGAAATGACAAGGAAACATGATGAAGTAACTATTTTTTAGTTGACTGATGAATACTTTAGTTAAGGAAAAAGATAAAACATGACGAGGGAGACTATTTTTGTGCTCCCCAAAGTATAATGTCAGTTAAGAACAGCGATGAAAGATATCTTTGGTTATTTTTTCTTACTTGACAAAACATAATTTTAGTTAAGCAAAAAGACAAAAACATGATGAACATGGCTTTTTCTGTTGATTGATGGATAATTTTAGTTATGAAATGACAATGAAACATGAAGAACACGGTTATTTTCTGATGACTGGGGGAATAAGTTTAGTTAAGAAATGATGAAAGTTATTATTTTTAGTTGATTGACGATGGATAAAAAGCTAGTTATGAACAGTGTTGGAAAGATTCCTTTGACAATTTTTAGCTAAGAGAAAGGTTGTTTTAGTTAAGAACAGTGTTGAACGAGGCTATTTCTGACTATTTTTAGTTGACTGGATAATAAGTTTAGTTGAGAAATGACGAAAGTGACTATGTTTTTAGTTGATTGGCGAAAGATTTTTTTAGTTAAGGAACGTTAAATAACATGTAAGGGGAAAAACCCAGAGAACATATGGGGAACATGGCAAAGAACACATGTAAGAAAAGTTGATGAATAGAGTGAACATGCAGGGAATATGAACTTATAGAGAATATGAAGACATGATAAGGAACATAGGGAATACAAAGAATGAACACTGGACTTGTGAAGAACATGGAGAATATGACAAAGAATGTAGAAAACATGTAAGTGAAGGTGAAAAACGAAGTTATCTTGTGAGGAACATGAACTTGTAGAGGAACATGAATATTGACAAAGAACACAAAATATGGAGGTTAGCATGAATATTGAGTATAAAAGTTGTAAAGAGAACATGTGATGAACATGAAAACATAGAAAATATGACTAGAATTTGTAGAGAACATAATGAGACTAAGAGAAAGATTACAGAAAAAATGGAGATACTTGTGAAAATATGAACTGAATGGGACTGTGAACATTTGAAGAACATGGAGTGAACACGGATGAGAATACGAAGAACACAGTGAATAAAGAGAAAATATGCAAATACAGTACGATTATTGAAGGTTTGGATAAGTTGGGGATGAGAAGGTAAGGGAGGGAAAGGGTAAGGTGAGATGAGATGAGATGGAGGAAGGTGGGAGGGGGTGAAAGATAATTACACAGGTTGGGGTTATGTGTGTACTCGGATAAGAGTTAGGCTGGAGACGGACTTGATCGAATATATTTATGTCTGATGATCTAAGGCTGAGGAAATGGTGCTTGGCTAATGTCCAGATTAATTTTACTACGTTAGAAATAAGGTGATCTTAAATCTCAGGGTGATTTAGTTGGAAAATAAAGAACTTGTACAAAATGAACTAAGCTGGGGGGACAAGAGTTGAAACTTGATAACTGAACTGGTTTTTATTTACTATGTCTGAAAATGTAGTTGGGTGTTTAAATCTCAGGGGGATTTGGACTGAGAGTAATGAATTTACAAAAGTGAGCTTGGACAGAGGACAAGAGCTAGAGTTTTATAATTGTTTACTTCATATTTACTATGTCTGAAATACAGAGGGTAAAAATTTCAGGGAAATTGATGGGTTATTTACAAAGATACGAAAGAGAACTAAGGTGGGGACGAGAGCTGGAGCTCAGTAACTGACTTGATCTTATTTACTACGTCTGAAATATGACTGTTTAAAATTTCAGGGGGATTGGACTGCTAGTAGCGAAAATGTGGTCTCTGTCAAATTTGGGTCTTTAATTGGACTCTGATTAATTTCGATCATGAACTGGACTCTGAATATTTGGCACAAAGTAGACTCTGGCGAATTTTCGGTATAAACTGGACTCTGATGAATTTGAGCTTAAAACTGTCTCTGAAATTTGCTCTTAAAGTAGACTCTGATGAATTTCTGTTGATAATTGGACTCTGATGAAAGAACTGGACTCTGATGAATTTTGCTCTCAAAGTAGACTCTGGCGAATTTCTGTTGATAATTGGACTCTGATGAAATATGACTGTCTCTGACTAAAACAAAGTGACTCCTCTGATGAAATATGAGCTAAAACTGTCTCTGACTCTCAAAGTAGACTCTGGCGAATTTCTGTTGATAATTGGACTCTGATGAAATATGAGCTTAAAACTGTCTCTGACTAATTTGCTCACAAAGTGACTCTCATTTTTAGGTATAAAATGCTCTCTGATGAAATATGAGCTAAAACTGTCTCTGACTAATTTTTCTCAAAGTAGACTCTGGCGAATGATAATTGGACTCTGATGAAATATGAGCTAAAAACTGGGCTCTGTTCAATTTTGGTCTTTACAGGTGAAATAGCCGTAAATGGATATAAAACTAAATGTTATGGCTAAGTTGTCTGTTTTCCTTAACAAAACATCTAAGACAATATTCTCTGAAAATGGTCCTTTTACAAATTCGGTCATAAACATATAAATAAACTTCTATGATTATTTGAAACTCTGAAAATAGCTGTAAGGAAATAGGAGGAGAGAGAGAGAGAGAGAGACGGTCCAGATATTATTATGGAGAAGATAAGATAAGATATGATAAGAGGCGACCTACAAGAAGCGTCTGGCTGGCAGGGCCTAAGGTAAAATACAGGTGACGCGAGAGATTGCGAGGTAAGGGGGGGAGGGAGGATATACTAGTTTCTAAGTAAGAATCCAACTTAAACATATGCCTAAATATCTGTTTTATTATGGGTAGGAACTCTGAAAAAAAAATTCTCCCATATGAACTTTTTAACAAACTCGTATGACATTATTTTACATTATAAGAAACCTTAACAAACTTCTAAAATCTGTGACACAAAATTTACCTGAAAACCCTGGCTCCCACGCGGGATATTGGACCTCAAAAAAAAAAAGTTACCTGTGGCGTGTACAGTCCACAGGGGTCCTCTCCCCCCAAAAAAAAGGTACCTGTGGCGTGTACACTCCACAGGGGTCCTCTCCACCCCCAAAAAAAAGGTACCTGTGGCGTGTCAACCCTACTACTAGTGAGCACCACCTCCAGTACAGTGAGCACCACCTCCAGTACAGTGAGCACCACCTCCAGTACAGTGAGCACCACCTCCAGTACAGTGAGCACCACCTCCAGTACAGTGAGCACCACCTCCAGTACAGTGCACCACCTCCAGTACAGTGAGCACCACCTCCAGTACAGTGAGCACCACCTCCAGTACAGTGAGCACCACCTCCAGTACAGTGAGCACCACCTCCAGTACAGTGAGCACCACCTCCAGTACAGTGAGCACCACCTCCAGTACAGTGAGCACCACCTCCAGTACAGTGAGGTACGAGCACCACCTCCAGTACAGTGAGGAGCACCTTGAAAACAATAAGGAGACACGGTTCCCTTAACAGAAGGGGAAATGATCATCAACAGACCGTCAAGAGACACAGAGAAACTAAACTTTACTTCTGGCAAAAATAAGCAAATAATAGATTATTCTGCATATTGTGTTGCAATGTTTACTTTCACGCTCTTACTTTTTGTGTTCTTTGTTTATGTGATTCTCTACATAGCGGCCTGACCAAACTGTTTTGAATTACCAGAAACATATTAACCACAGAACTCACTGAGGCGGGTGCCGTGTAACCCCAGATATCGTCAATATTACCATGCTCTGTTTGGAATAATCCGTCAGAATTTTGACGCTGTGATCAACAACGTTGAAAATGCGTCGCAATATGAATGAGGAGTTGAGGCAGTTGTCAAGTATTAAGTGTGAGGACAGGTTGATCTGCATATCATTGTGAAGGAGATGAACCTGTCAGGGGGATGATTATGGTTGACGTTCCCTGGAATGACTCTGCAACCTTGCAATATATTTCATATTAAAAGCTATGCATTTATGTTATTCTTTGAACCTCTGTTTACTTTTGTATTTGTAGTTATTGAACCATTGACATCATCCAGCAGAACTGACAACTTGATAGGTGACGCCTGTCGGTGATTGACAGCCTATTTCTCATTTACCACGTATTCCACTTGTTTCCCACACATGTACGGTACGAGCATTTTCTTACATTTCTTCGACTCATTTGTATTTCTGGCTTCCACCCAACCACTTGGGCTGGACGGTAGAGCGACGGTCTTGCTTCATGCAGGTCGGCGTTCAATCCCCAACCGTCCAAGTAGTTGGGCACCACTCCTCACCCCCGTCCCATCCCAAATCCTTATCCTGATCCCTTCCAAGTGCTATATAGTCTTAATATCTTGGCACTTTCCCCCTAATAGTTCCCTTCTCCCCTTGAGTCCTCTTGTCTGACTTTCTCTCAAATTTAAAGAGGTTGTCTTTATCCCAATTACCTGAGCTCAAGGAGAGTCGAATTGTGGAACATCATAACCATCCTAGATCTAATACACACTATCTGAGGCCTAATATAGTAGAAAACTACATCTGAAAGGTTAGGTTAAGGATAATATTTTCAACAAATATGTCCAACACTAAACAACATCTGAAAGGTAAAATTAAAAGTCAAAGAATAAGAACAAATTATATAAAACCCAATAAATACACTAAGATAAAAAAGAGGTTAGGTTAAAGGGTGAAAAATAGGAACAATTATATCACACATAATAAATATAACTTGATGAACTTTGAGTAAAAAAGGTACAAATTTCTTGAACTGACATCTCTAAGAAAAAGCTATAAACTATAAAATACACTATTTTAGCAATTAACCCTTGAAATGAACAACTGCCAATATATATAACAAAAACCTTTGAAATGCTTAAACCACCCCATCTCTACCAAATAACACTTAAAATACATAAATGACCATTTGAAAAATTAACCCCTTGAAACGTATAAACATCTATTTAACGATTTCCCTGAAATGAGTAAACACCCCATCTATAATAAATAAACATTGAAATGCATAAATGACCATTTGAGAAATGAACTCCTTGAAACGAACAGATGCCTATATTTAACAATTCCCCTGATATGCATAAACACCCCATCTTTAACAAATAACACTTGAAACGCTTAAATCTCCAATTTAAGAACCGAGCTAATTGGTGGGAAAATATAAAACTTAACATTGGTTATTGAATAAATGGACTCTATGCTTGGGACTTTAACATAAGAGAGATGAATGAGAAGAATTAGTTTGATAAATGCATTAAGAGAGTATGTAAAGACTAGTTGTCATAAATGGACTTCCTATAAATTAATTGAAAAATATGAGAGTCTATAAGCTAAGTAAAGGTTAGGTGATGGGAGGTTAGGTAGATGAGGGTAGATTAGTTATGTTATGTAAGTTAAGTTAGTAAGTTATGTTATGAAAAGTTACATTAGGATTGGTTACTACAGATAAATTAAGATTATAAAGTTTCATTAGTATTTAAGGTTAAGTAAGTTAAGTAAGTCAGGTTGGGTAAGTTAGCTCAGATAAGGAGGAATAGGCGAGTTAGGTTATGTACGTTAGGTCATGTCAGTTTGGGTAGGTTATATTAGGTAAGTTACATTAGGTGTAGGTTAGGTAGGTGAGGGTAGATAAGTTTTGTTACGTTATATAAGTTAAGTTAGTAAGTTATGTACTGTAAGCTATGTTAGGCTATGAAAGTTACGTTAGGTTAGGTTATGTATCTTAAGTTTAGTTAAGTTAGTTTATATAAGTTAGTTTATATAAGTTAGGTTAGGTATGTTAAGTTAGTAAGGTTAGGATAGGTTAAGATAGGTTACGTAAGTTAAGTTAGGTAAGTTACGTTAAGTTAGTATGGTTAGGCTAGCTAATGTAAGTTATGTTATAATCAATCATGTAGGAGGGGTTAGGTAAGTTTGATTAGATAAATTACATTAGGATAGGTTAGTTCTGGCAAGTAAGGTTAGGTATTGTCGGGGTTCCTCGGGTGAGCAACAGTACACTCAAGGTACTCACCGTAGCCCTGCGGGTCTTCACTCTATCCTTGCGGCGCCACTGTACGCCAGGAGAGTATCCCAGTCAATCCCAACCAGCCCCTGATCGAGAAGGAGTGGGAACACAACTTGTTCACTTAACTGTTGTATGCCCGCCCCATCATAGGGCTCTACTACTAACCACAAGGTCGCCAACTGGTGTTTTCGGTGTCCAGTAACACGTCAGTGGTTTTTGTTGAATTGTGGTAACAGTGGCAAGGTCACACTCAATAGATCTGATATCAGGCAGGTATTCACTTCTATCACTCTCTGTTTTCAGGTATTACATAGCCACAAGAAATATGGAGGGGATGATATAAACACCAATGTATTTTGTATTTTACTTAAAACTCATTCAAAGACATCACAAGATTATATCAATAAGCAAACAGCTGTTTCAGGCGGGAGTCGCTGGTTCCCACACATATAATATGAACCCACCAAGCCGGCAACACTCCCCCTCTCGTCAATGTCAAAATCAGCTGGGCGACTACCCCTGCGCGAATGTCACTTTATCTGTCTGCTTGTTTTCCTGGCGTCACGCGCTCTGTTTCTTTAAGTTCTCAAAGATCACTAGAAGATCGAACACACAATATTTGCGTCAACAGCACGTGAACACTTAGCTACACTGATCTTGTGCTCAATCAAACATTTCTATATTAAAGGTGACAATAATTCACTGTCATGGTATTACACACCGCCCTTCATTTAATGACAACGTATGCAAGTATATATCACTGGAGTTCTTAGTAATTCCTTTCGTGGGTGATAACACAATTAATCACTGCACACATGAATGATTTTCAATACACGAGCATAGACATATATATATATATATGGATGAGTCAGACATCAATAATGGTAATGACATAGTTATTGGGCACATAGCCAAACTCCAAACACTGACATAATTATATATATATATTCTCTCACTATATGATGATATTAAAATCTCATGAAAGACATTCTCCACACAGTAAATTCATCAATTACTCCGGGTGCCTGCATACACCAATAATGATCATAAATATCGTGAGTACTCTTTATAGTTCCACTCTGCACACTGGTGCCTTACTGTGACATAGGTGAGCCTTGCTCACGACATACAAAATACTCAGGCTAAATAATATAGCTGACTAAAGGGGAATTGGGAGGGAAACTAGATTCACCTACTTCCACCTATCCTCCGATGAGAGTTGAGTTGTAGCTCCTGGTCCTGGCTCCAGCCTCGTGTAGGGAACGCCCCCACACACACACTGTCGTGTCCTCCAGGAACTCAATCAACGTCCCACCGTAAGCGCGTCGTCTCCGTGCCTTTTCACTGCAGGTCCGTGCTCCTTCTCGACTTCTTGTAGGGTTGGAGTCGGTCTCCCGGCCGTCGCCTTCTCCTCCCAGCTACGGCTGCCCGCCTACGTCTCGGCTGCAGTCGTTCGGATTCCCGAATAGTTTTCTTCTTCCACTGCTTCCCAGTGGCTCGGTTCAGCCACTACGCCATCACAAACGGGTGAACTGCCTCAGACGTCGCATACGCCACTGCACAGACTTCACTTCTTGCACAGTACCTGTCCTGGAGCACTTGTTGCTCAATATCCCGTCGATTCCCTCTCTGGTCCAACACATGAACGAAGGAAGACCTCACAGAGTACTGGCAGCCTTTGGGTGACGCGTAAAATCCACGGGAGCGGGAAACAACTGTCAAACTGACAGGACCAATCTTCGCACGTCCAACCACCTTGACGTGTCGTGTCATACTGATTCCCTCACGGAGGATTGGCTCAGCAACTACGTCATCACTGTGGAGCTATCAGCCGTCGCATATGTCGCTGCCTAGACTCCACTCTTGCACAACACCTGTTCCTGGAGCACTTGTTGCCCAATATCCCGTCAATTCCTTCTTCGGTTCAACACATGAACGAAGGAAGACCCCACAGGTGTTGGCAGACCATGGGTGATGCGTAAGTCCTCCGGTGACGGGGTAAACTGTCCAACTGACAGGACCCCCCAGCGCACGTCCGACCTCCTTGACGTGCTGTCTTAGACTGATGGCGCCGCCGTGGCGCTCTGTCAGGACCCCCTTTCCTTCGTGACGTCATATTCGCCACGGGAGGTTTTCATTGGCTCCCTGTGCCACGTCGCTGTCGGTGACCAATCTGGTGTCACTGACGTCACACAGTTTTGGCGGCAAAACAGGAGAGCCAGCGCCATATTGGCTTCCTAAAGGGCCTAAACCACAGCCCAAAATACTCTTCTTTGATAAATTTCTCGGCACTCCGAGAACACTACATCCTCCCACATATATCAAACTGATGCCTGCGACGTAGAGAACGCTCGGGTAAAGTGGACATGACTCTTACAGCAGGCGTGGGAGAAATATAAGGGGGGGGAACACCGTCACAGTATGTATGGGCAAGTTGGTTTGGGTAGATAAGTTACATTAGGGTAGGCTAGTATTGGTAAGTTAAGTTAGGTAAGGTTATGCAGAGATAGTCAGAGAACAGTTTTGAGGTAAAGTGACTAAGAAAATATATTTTAAAAGAATAACTATTGACAGAAGTGTAAGCTTGATATGAAAAGTTGAACTAGTTACATAAAATGAGTGGTGTTTTGTGACATTTTAAATGCTATTGACGAGTTTAACTGTAAATGTCTTAGTAAAACTGTCTTAGTGAAAGCTGTTACAGCATTAAAGATATCTATTTTACTTATTTATTCAATGAAGAACAACGTTTGTTACATTTGGTTGTGTTATTTAATGCCTTAGAACAACTTTGATGAACGTAGGAAAGTTAGAGAACAACTTTGATGCTCAAAGATGTCTTAGAAAGATTCTTTGGTGAACGAAGATGTCTTAGAAAGTTTCTTTAATGAACGAAGTTGAGTTAGAGATTCCTTTTGATGCCTCTGAGATTAACTTTTGATGTCTGAGAATAACTTGTGAGGTTTCTGAGAACTTTGACTTTTTTTTTTTTTACTTGATGAAGAATACTGTTAGTTACGAAAGTGCTGAAAGTGGTATGTTTAGAGGAGCCTCAGTGTGCAGCGTCCATATTGACTGTTAGGCATGGCTTGTGTGTTATTTCTTAGAGTTATAATTGATGTGAGCACTTAATTGGCAATGTAGTTTGTCAAGGTTTTCACCCTCCATATAACTGATGGTCAATGGTAGTGCTTTTAAACAAATAATATATACTGGTGTCATTTAGTTTATGTATGGGTTTAAACAGAAAATTGCATACCAATGTTATATCACAGAAAACGAATTCATCGAAAACTCATGTATTCCTTTTGATAATGCATACAAGAAAACATAAAAGATAACAATATATGAATCTTCAAATTTATACAAATACCATTTGATGTTGGAACCTGTGGAAATGAACAAGCAGAAGTGCTGGCTGCTGAAGGCACTGAAGGAGACCACATTGAATACTTCATACCCAGGACTCCTCTACATATTAGAGGTATCATCAGGCAATATCACCTAGACAAGGTTACTGAGGAAAGGAGGATAGAAGAACAAATCAGTGAATCTATACGGTGGTACAATGTGGTTGCAGCTGGCAATCCCAATCATTATGGACGAAGAGGAGGTGGCCGCGGCAGAGAATTGGTAATAGCAAGAATTCGTCTTGGATACAAATATCCATGGAGATTCGGAATGGAAACAATTAACAGTTGAGCAGAGGAGTTGCAAAACTTGTGGTGAGAGTGACGGACACCGCCTTGACCACTACCTGAGAGAACATGTGTGAACATCTAAGAGTCATTAGAAATGTGTAGAATAATAAACCCTACATTGTTTGGGTTGGGAAAACACTTTGTCAAATATAGATACTGTTCTTAAAGAATCTCCCATTTTTCACCCTCAAGATAACATAAGATTTTAAGGGTTGACGAAAGTTAATCTTCTTGTTTGATAGGCTGTTCACTTGAAACAGTTAATAAGCAAATCCCAGCTGTGTCTGATGGGTACAAGGGACAAAATGTGCAACCCATCGGGTTTTATTCCTGTTGGGGAATGTTGTACATGCTGTGGTGGCTGTATGTCCACTCACAGGATGAGTGGCACTGCTCAATGAACTCGCTCCTCGGAAAATTTTAAACAAATTTAAATATGATCTTCATTAATATATATAAAACATCTAAAAGTTTTAAGAATGTTTCACACATCAGTCAAGCAACATTTACAATTTATATTATTTATTTTAGGGAATAATACATAAATTTTATATTTAAACATGATATTAGTGTTTATTGGGATACATAAGGAGTCATTGTGTTAAAAGAACAATTTTTTTGCAAAATTATGAAAACAAATTTTATCTGACCATAAAATAACTAAATGTATTTTGAATGTTGCATATAACCATTAAATATCATTCACAGTTTATTAATGATTTGTAAAAAAAAGACCATAAATTTCATATTTAAATATGTAAAAACTATTTGCAATATATTTGGAATAAGATAGTTTTAGAAATACCGTATATTATAAAACTTATATGTTTGGATTGAAAGTTGCTCAAATGCTCTCCTGCGTCATTTTCAATACAAGTTATTGACACAACTATTTGGAAACGTAAATTAATGTTTCTAAAACGTTTTCAGCTTGCTGGGTTATGCTTGGCGATTTTTAGTTGAGTGAAGAATAATTTAGAACAGTGTTGAAATAAGTTACACCTGACTAATAATAATTATTTAGTTTAATAAGAATGCAGCGGGACGCTAAGCCTGGAAATTATCTCAGGATAACCTCAAGACAGAAATATTTAAGTTTGGATTTTAGATTTATTTTTCCTAACTCCATGAAATTAGTACAAAAAGTGGCTTACTGGGGCTCCATTTCAACATGTTGGTAATTTCCACCAATGAGTTGGAGAAACTACCATCATCTGAAAATGGGTTGTGGAGCGAGGTGGTTTTGTCTGGAGTGACGGTGAGGGATAGCAGGGGGATGGCGAGGTTAGAGATGGAGGTCGTAGCAAAGATAGGAGATGGCGAGGTGGTAGGTGGAGGTCGTAGCGAGGATAGGAGATGGCAAGGTGGGAGGAGGAGGTCGTAGCGAGGATAGGAGATGGCGAGGTGGTAGGTGGAGGTCGTAGCGAGGATAGGAGACGGCAAGTTGGAAGGAGGAGGTCGTAGCGAGGATAGGAGATGGGGAGGTGGTCGTAGCGAGGATAGGAGATGGGGAGGTGGTCGTAGCGAGGATAGGGGATGGCGAGGTGGGAGGAGGTCGTAGCGAGGATAGGAGATGGCAAGGTGGGAGGAGGTCGTAGCGAGGATAGGAGATGGCGAGGTGGTAGGTCGTGGCGACGTGAGGAGGAGGAGGTTGCAACGAGGATGGGAGATGGCGAGGTGGTAGGAGGTCGTAGCGAGGATAGGAGATGGCAAGGTGGGAGGAGGTCGTAGCGAGGATAGAAGATGGCAAGGTGGGAGGAGGTCGTAGCGAGGATAGGAGATGACGAGGTGGTAGGTGGAGGTCGTAGCGAGGATAGAAGACGACAAGTTGGGAGGAGGAGGAGGTCGTAGCGAGGATTGGAGATGGCGAGGTGGTAGGTCGTGGCGACGTGAAGAGGAGGTCGCAGCGAGGATGGGAGGAGGAGGTTGTAGCGATGATAGGAGATCGCGAGGTGGTAGGTGGTTGTAGCGAGGATAGGGGATGGCGAGGTGGTAGGTGGTCGTAGCGAGGATAGGGGATGGCGAGGTGGTAGGTGGTCGTAGTGAGGAGAGGTGATGGCGAGGTAACAGAACTGAGCGTGACGGCCATCTTGCAATACATGTTGCCACGCCAGAGTGGCGTACACAAGCCACAAGTCATCCCCAGGCACCAGGGAAATATCTTGTGCAAGGAACAGCTATGAGATGGTCCCCTCCTCTCCCTCTGGCTCTCATACACTGTATTAAATACATTCTGACTTCATTATTGTATCCTGCCCGAAATGCACTAATTTTGCCCTCCAGCATTGTATTTTGCCCACAATGCATGCATCTTTCACACAATGCTTATTCTTTCCCAATTCTGTCTTATTACTTTAAACAAAAAATCGTATTTCAAACTGGCGTCTCTCGGACGGATTGCTTCCGCTTGCTCAATGTTTCTTTTGGACCGCAATGTTTCCACATTCTCAGAGTGCTGATCCCTTTTACCCGCAGTGATGCTTCCCCGTGTTAAAATATTGCCTCTTGCCCACAGTGCTCCATCTTACCCACAACCCTTTATCTCGCCCACAATGCTTCATCTTGCCCACAATGCTTCATCTTGCCCACAATGGTTCATCTTGCCCACAATGGTTCATCTTGCCCACAATGCTTCATCTTGTCCACAATGCTTCATCTTGACCACAATGCTTCATCTTGACCACAATGCTTCATCTTGCCCACAATGGTTCATCTTGACCACAATGGTTCATCTTGTCCACAATGGTTCATCTTGCCCACAATGGTTCATCTTGTCCACAATGCTTCATCTTGACCACAATGCTTCATCTTGTCCACAATGCTTCATCTTGACCACAATGCTTCATCTTGACCACAATGCTTCATCTTGACCACAATGCTTCATCTTGACCACAATGCTTCATCTTGACCACAATGCTTCATCTTGCCCACAATGCTTCATCTTGTCCACAATGCTTCATCTTGCCCACAATGCTTCATCTTGTCCACAATGCTTCATCTTGTCCACAATGCTTCATCTTGTCCACAATGCTTCATCTTGCCCACAATGCTTCATCTTGTCCACAATGCTTCATTTTGACCACAATGCTTCATCTTGCCCACAATGCTTCATCTTGTCCACAATGCTTCATCTTGTCCACAATGCTTCATCTTGACCACAATGCTTCATCTTGTCCACAATGCTTCATTTTGACCACAATGCTTCATCTTGACCACAATGCTTCATCTTGTCCACAATGCTTCATTTTGACCACAATGCTTCATCTTGACCACAATGCTTCATCTTGACCACAATGCTTCATCTTGACCACAATGCTTCATCTTGTCCACAATGCTTCATCTTGTCCACAATGCTTCATCTTGTCCACAATGCTTCATCTTGACCACAATGCTTCATCTTGACCACAATGCTTCATTTTGACCACAATGCTTCATCTTGACCACAATGCTTCATCTTGACCACAATGCTTCATCTTGACCACAATGCTTCATCTTGTCCACAATGCTTCATCTTGTCCACAATGCTTCATCTTGCCCACAATGCTTCATCTTGACCACAATGCTTCATCTTGCCCACAATGCTTCATCTTGTCCACAATGCTTCATCTTGCCCACAATGCTTCATCTTGTCCACAATGCTTCATCTTGCTAACAATGGTGCCTCTCGCTGCTGGTGCTGCTCATTGCTTCACAATGGTGCCTCTCACTGCTGGTGCTGCTCGTTGCTTCACAATGGTGCCTCTCACTGCTGGTGCTGCTCGTTGCTTCACAATGGTGCCTCTCACTGCTGGTGCTGCTCGTTGCTTCACAATGGTGCCTCTCACTGCCTCACAATAGCCGACAATGACAGATTCTGTGATAATCACCGGCAATTATCAGGGACGGCTGAGGGAACAGTGCCACTCTGCATCACAATTATCTCGCCAAAAGTTACAAGCTCGCTCGCTCTCTTTATTTCTCTGAGCGCACTTTACACAGGCTCTATAGAGGTAGCAATGTATCATCAATTACCACATTACACAGGCTCTATAGTGGCAGCAATGTATCATCAATTACCACTTTACACAGGCTCTATAGTGGTAGCAATATATCATCAATTACCACTTTACACAGGCTCTATAGTGGTAGCAATATATCATCAATTACCACTTTACACAGGCTCTATAGTGGTAGCAATATATCATCAATTACCACTTTACACAGGCTCTATAGTGGTAGCAATATATCATCAATTACCACTTTACACAGGCTCTATAGTGGTAGCAATATATCACAATTACCACTTTACACAGGCTCTATAGTGGTAGCAATATATCACAATTACCACTTTACACAGGCTCTATAGAGGCAGTAATATATCATCAATTACCACTTTACACAGGCTCTATAAAGCGAGTAATGACTGCTCAACCAGGACTTTACACAGGACATATATAGAGAGCAGTGTCTGCCCTTTCACCACGTTAAACAAGCTGTATGAAGGGTTCAGTATCTGTTCAATCACTATAATACTTCTGGATCGTGTTCTGCTGAACATTCCAGGACTTCAACCCCTCTTACAGGCTAGTGACACTTGCCTGTAAGTGTCACTACAGGCAGGTGTCACTTAAGTGTCACTTATATTCAACCATACAATAAAATTCTTAATTTATTAAATATAATGCAGATTTGTGAAGAAGGCAATAATTCAAATGATATGAAAATTGTCTAACATGGGAGGGAGCAAGTGTAACGTGTTCACTGTGGGAGGGGACTGTGAGGGGCTCACTGTGGGAGGGGACTGTGAGGTGCTCACTGTGGGAGGGCACTGTGAGGTGCTCACTGTGGGAGGGGACTGTGAGGTGCTCACTGTGGGAGGGCACTGTGAGGTGCTCACTGTGGGAGGGGGACTGTGAGGTGCTCACTGTGGGAGGGCACTGTGAGGCGCTCACTGTGGGAGGGGACTGTGAGGCGCTCACTGTGGGAGGGGGACTGTGAGGTGCTCACTGTGGGAGGGGACTGTGACGTGCTCACTGTGGGAGGGGACTGTGAGGTGCTCACTGTGGGAGGGGACTGTGAGGGGCTCACTGTGGGAGGGGGACTGTGAGGTGCTCACTGTGGGAGGGGGACTGTGAGGTGCTCACTGTGAGGGGCTCACTGTGGGAGGGGACTGTGAGGTGCTCACTGTGGGAGGGGACTGTGAGGTGCTCACTGTGAGGTGCTGACTGTGGGAGGGGACTGTGAGGTGCTCACTGTGGGAGGGGACTGTGAGGTGCTCACTGTGGGAGGGGACTGTGAGGGGCTCACTGTGGGAGGGGGACTGTGAGGTGCTCACTGTGAGGTGCTCACTGTGGGAGGGGACTGTGAGGGGCTCACTGTGGGAGGGGACTGTGAGGGTCTCACTGTGGGAGGGGACTGTGAGGGGCTCACTGTGGGAGGGGACTGTGAGGTGCTCACTGTGGGAGGTGCTCACTGTGGGGGGGGGACTGTGAGGTGCTCACTGTGGGAGGGGACTGTGAGGGGCTCACTGTGGGAGGGGGACTGTGAGGTGCTCACTGTGGGAGGGGACTGTGAGGGGCTCACTGTGGGAGGGGACTGTGAGGTGCTCACTGTGGGAGGGGACTGTGAGGGTGCTCACTGTGGGAGGGGACTGTGAGGGGCTCACTGTGGGAGGGGACTGTGAGGGGCTCACTGTGGGAGGGGACTGTGAGGGGCTCACTGTGGGAGGGGACTGTGAGGTGCTCACTGTGGGAGGGGACTGTGAGGGGCTCACCGTGGGAGGGGACTGTGAGGGGCTCACTGTGGGAGGGGACTGTGAGGGGCTCACTGTGGGAGGGGACTGTGAGGGGCTCACTGTGGGAGGGGACTGTGAGGTGCTCACTGTGGGAGGGGACTGTGAGGGGCTCACCGTGGGAGGGGACTGTGAGGGGCTCACCGTGGGAGGGGACTGTGAGGGGCTCACCGTGGGAGGGTCTTACAACACTGGAAGAGCAACATCAACCTGCAAGACTATCATGGGAGTAGACAAAGTGATAAAGAAACATTGTTCAAAGTGAAGAACAGAAGACAGAAGGAACAATATTGAACAGTCCCGTCAACAGGAGTCAGAGCGGTGCCTATAAGACCTACTTTACTTTAAGAGTCGTAAATAAATATATTGGTGTGTGTGTACCAAATTAGTTCAGCCAGTAGCCAGGGACTGGGAAGACGCACTGTGGAGGTCTGCCTACAGGGACCGGAAGGTAAGGGGCCTGTAGTGTTTTTTATGAAACTATAGTGGACATGGCAGGACTAAGACATTCCCAGAGGCCGGAGGGTGTCAGCCTGAAGAGCGGCTGGTGTTTGATGTGTTACCAAGGAAAAGGGTAACTCGTATGTCGAGGGTGGATGAGAGGAACCAACCCTTGGTGCTAATTTTTAAGTTTTACAAAAAGGGGGCCGAGCTTTGTAACCCCGGCCCCTAGTGGGGGTGCCTGAATCCCGTGAGAAAGAGTGAGGGACAACTAGTCCTTCACTCAGTACTAGGCGGGGGCCCGGAGCTAAGTACCAGGGCGTGTGGTTGGAAGACATTCCTGTATTCCCCTAGTTGTGCGTGCGGGGGTTGAGCTTTGGTTCTTTGGTCCCGCCTCTCAACTGTCAATCAACTGGTGAGGTAGACCGAGTGACAATTTGAGTATTTATGGCAAGTTGTTCTATTTTTATGTGGATTGTTTCAAGAATTTGCAATCTTCTTACACCTTGAGTTTTATCTATGAAGCAATCCTCATAAAAATAGAATCTACCAAAATACTCATATTACGGAACTATTCACTCTACTCACCATGAGAGTAAGAACAAGACCAAAACGTGAAGATGCCAACATAGAAGACACTGCTCCACAAACAGCGCCCACTACACCTGATTAATCTTTGAATGTGTTTTGTACCCTATTTAGCCTTATTCTACTCTTTTCTCCTTTATGCCTTACTCATTACCCTTATGTATGCCCATTGTTTTCACCTGACCCTCATTGTTCGATCCATTTGTATTCACCTGACCCACTATAAGTATAAATATAATGTCCTGTACTGTAATTAGTTCTTTTCTTTTAAAGTTCTTTTTTGCGGGCTCACCATAGTCCGTGCTACATAGACATTTCGTTCTGAGTAGCTAAATCTAAAACAGCAACTGTAACATCAAAACTGCCACTGCTCTACCTGTTGTACTGGTTCAAGTACCTCGAAGTTTTTCACAGATTAAGGAGCGAATCAAGAAGAAAATACTACCAACTATCAAAAGTTGCCTCAGAGCCAAAGCAGCAAAAGGAAAATCCACTGCGATATGGTACGAACAAGCCACTGGTTACTCCTCTTTCAAGCCTGACAAAAAGATATTCAGAGAAATTGCAGTAGCCATGCGCAGACTCAGACTTGGTGTCAAGTGCTGCTGGGAGGTAATGAACCCAATAGTTAAAGAGTGTCATATCTGTGGAACAGAAGCAGAGGTGACACTATTGCACTTCTTACTGGAATGTGAAGCTACTGAAGCCCTGCGCATCAAACTCAACATTAATCCAATGATAACGGCTGCATTAGATGCACATTCCACAGCGACTACAATTATTAGAAAAGCCGTTGAGGAATGCGACTCACTAGTGAGCATTCTGCATCTACATTCACCACCAAGATAATGCTATTAAACAAGACTAAAACCAGTGCACTAGAACGGAAGCGAAAAAGAAACGGGAAAAAGGAGAAATACCCACCTCCATTTAAAAACTTTGACCCAAATATCACAGTAACAAGGTATTCGCGAATAACCAAAGTCAATTACGGGCTCACCATAGCCCGTGCTACATGGACATTTCGTTCCGAGTAGCTAAATCTAAAAACAACAACAACTGGTCGGCCAACTAGGGAGCCGGTCGGCCGAGCGGACAGCACGCTGGACTAGTGTTCCTGTGGTCCCGGGTTCGATCCCAGGCGCCGGCGAGAAACAATGGGCAGAGTTTCTTTCACCCTATGCCCCTGTTACCTAACAGTAAAATAGGTACCTAGGTGTTAGTCAGCTGCCACGGCCTGCTTCCTGGGGGTGGAGGCCTGGTCGAGGACCGGGCCGCGGGGACACTAAAAACCAGCGTTGAATGTAATGAAACGCCATTTTCTGGGTGAGTCCCGGAGGCTCCCCGGAGCTATCCCAGGCTGATATGCTAATGTCAGACTTTGGCATCAGTCATGTGTATGGAGTTCTTAGGCCTACCGGGGACCACGGCCAGAACCGGGCCCCCTCAGAGAGGCAAGGGGAGCAATGGCCTATAGAAGCCCCCGTGTAGTTGGAAGCATTCTATGTCTGCCATCGACCGGAACAGGCACCCAGAAAGGTAAGCGCCCCAAAACAAACCCCTATTCTGGTTAAAATTGCTACCTAATACCGAACTACTGGATAGAACTCCCCAACCGAAAACAAGCAAATTAGTGTGACGTCACACACTGCCGCGCCGCTGTCTGCGCAGCTCCCCCCTCCCCGGGAGGGGGAAGGGGGAGCCCCAGACCCCCCGCGCCGGCTACCCACACCTCAGTTCTTGAGGCTGGATGTCAAAAACGCGAAAAACCGCCGACCGGAGGGAGGGAGGGATGCCGGGGAGCCTCCGGGACTCACCCAGAAAATGGCGTTTCATTACATTCAACGCTGGTTTTCTGGGGGGAGCCCCGTCGGCTCCCCGGAGCTAACTACCCACAGACAGAAAAAGAGGGACTTACCCGGGAGGCGGTCGTCGCTCACCCCTCAACTCGAAGCCGAGACAACTGGCTGCAACCGCCGACCCAAAGCAACACAGGCCCGACGAGGGCCAGGGACATTCACAAGGTAACGAGCAGCCAGGACCCTGTTCGACCACCAAAATCCCCGCGCCCGAATATCAGACCAAGACATATTCCCAAAGACGGCAGCAAGAGCCGCGAACTTACGAACGTCATGGGCACGGGGATAGACCGCAGGCTGGCTAGACCTAATAACCCTGTGGACGACCTGAGAGACCCGAACCCGCAAACAGGGAAGAAGGGAAACCGGATCAACCCACAGCGCGTCCCCGGACACAGAAGCTGTGGCGCGCAAATAACGGTGAAGCGCCGCAACCGGACACAAAACATGATGCACCCCCGGCCTGACCAACCAAGCATCAACCACCCATGGACCCCTCCGGAACGCAGCAGTCTCATTCTTCGCCAGAAAAGAAGGAGACGGCTGCAAACGAACAAAACTATCACCACGACCAAAAGAGCAGAAACCCCTGCGCCGGAGGAGAGCATGAAGCTCCCCTACCCGACCCCCAGAGGCCAAAGCCAACAAGAAAAGTGCCTTGGAAAAACAATTCTGGACCGAAGGGGCCACAACGAAACGAGGAGATGAAAGGAAAGCGAGCACTCTGTCCAAAGACCAGGACGGCTCAGGCGACGCATGAGCAGGCCGGAGGTGAAACAACGCACGAGACAGCTTGCGAAACGGAGCAGACGTAACATCGATACCTAAAGCAAGCTGAAGCGCCTCCGCCAGCGCCGCACGATACGAAGCGACAGTGTTAGGCATAAGATGACGGTCCTGAAACAACCACGAGAGGAAGGACAAGACCACCCGAACAGACAAGGAGCTAACACGACGAAGACGCAAAAAGAAACGGAAGGACCGCCAGGAAACTTCATACTGCCGCCGAGAAGAAGCCCTCAGGTGGGACACCAACAAGGAGGCCACCTGATCACCATAGAGATGATGATAGACTCGAGTCAAAAAAACCATACGCGAAGACTCGAGGAGAAGATTGAACCAGCTACGTGACGTACCGGCCCGATCTGCTGAAAGAGGCGGAGCCGCGGGAAAACCCTCGGGTTCGGACACCGAGCAACCAGCGCCTGAAACCAAGGCTGGGCCGGCCACCAAGGGGCCAGAAGGACAACTCTCCCCCGGTAAGTCTCTAAGCGAGTCAGGACCTGGAGCAACAGCCGAACCGGGGGAAAGAGGTACAGGAACCCCCACCTCGACCAGTCGAGCCGAAAGGCATCGACCCCGACGGCCTCGCAATCGGGGAAGGGCGCCGCATAAACGGGAAGACGCCGCGACCACGCCGACGCGAAGAGGTCCACCTCGGGGCGCCCGAACGTCTGGCAAAGCCAACGGAAGGACTCGTCGTCGACCGTCCACTCCGTGGAGAGGGGAACGAAGCGAGACAGGGCGTCGGCCAAGACGTTGGACACGCCCCGTACGTGAACCGCCAGGAGAGCCAAACCCCGAGAACTCAGCAGACGAGTCACCCGAAGCGACCAACCCCAAAGAGACAAGGACCGCATCGAACCCCCGCGGTTCAGGCAATGAACCACCGGAGAGCAGTCCGAATGGAGCCGAATCGTCGATCCGCGGGCCACCCGAATCCTCCCCAGAGCAAACCACACTGCCACGAACTCCCGCACCGTACTGTGAGCTCGACGGAAGGACGGATCCCAACGCCCCTGGCCGGCCTGGTGAGCACTGGTCACAAAACCCCAGCCGAGATACGACGCATCCGTGTACACATCGAGCGAGGGCTCGGGTAGGCGCCAAGGCACTGAACCCCGAAAAACCCGAAGAGGAAGCCGGTGACGCAGCAACCGACGCAAGTCCCCCGGGGGTCGAACTCTGCGATCGCGAGAGAGGCGGAAGGGGGAACCCCGAAGGAACCAGAACAGCCGTCTAAGCCAAACCCGATCCGGCGGGTAGACCACCATCGCGAAGTTCAGGCTCCCGCACAGCCCCTCGAGCAACCGCCGGGTGACCCGAGGGCCCTCCAGAAACAGACGAAGGCGGGACCGCAGCCGCAGGAAAGACTCCGGAGGGAGAGACAAGGAGGCGGTCCGAGAGTCCCACACGAGACCCAGCCAAGTCCGAACCTGAGAGGGAACCAGATGGGACTTCCTCCAGTTCACCAAGAACCCGAACCCGGCGAGCTGGGAAAGAACCAAATCCCTGGCTAGCAAGCAAGCTGACTGGCTGGGAGCCCAAACCAGCCAGTCGTCGAGGTAGGCCAACACCCGAACACCTAGGAGACGCAAACGAGCCACCACAACCCGTGTAAGGCGTGTGAACACGCGAGGTGCCAGGTTCAACCCGAACGGGAGACAACGAAAGCGGTAACTCAGACGCCCCACTACAAAACCGAGCCAGTCCCTGAACCGCGGATGAATACGGGACATGCCAATAAGCGTCCCGGAGGTCCAGGGACACCATCCAAGCACCCGGCTCCAAGAGGAGCTGAACCTGAGACAGCGTAGTCATCCGAAAGGAGGGGCAATGAACCCAGGGGTTCAGACGGGACAAGTCCAGAATGAACCGCAGGTCCGCGCAGTCCCGTTTCGGAACCGGAAACAGACGGGAAACCCATCTGAGGGACGATGTCGTTTCGACGACGCCCAAGCGTACCCACTCCAAGACGACTCGACAGAGCGCAGGGGAAGAAGCCTGCCCCGCCAGCCCCGACCCCCCAAAGGGGGGAGGGGCCACCCAACGCCACCGCAGGCCGCGAGACACGACCCGAAAGGCCCACGAATCGTGGGACCAGGCGCGGGCGAACAGCGCAAGCCGCCCCCCCATCGCCCCGTCAAAGGGGCAAACCGCGAAAGGGCCGGCGACCCTTACGAGACCCAGAACCCCGCACAGCGCGAACACCGCGCTGACCAGACGAGGGAGGGTCTGCAGGAGGAGCCAACCCCAAACCTGACACCAGAGGCCTACCACGACGAGAGGAACCCCGAGCCCTGGCACGACCTTTCCGGGAAGACCCACCCCGGGACCCCCGGAAAACCAACAAGTCCGACATCGGACGACAAGCCGCCGACGCAGCCTGAATAAACTGCGCCACGGCCGACTCCCCAAACAGGAGAGGACAAAAAGGTGAAGAACGCCGAAGAGCCAGAGCCCAAGCAGATTCCACGGAGGAACCCAGCACCGCCTGCCGACACGCGAGACGGGAAGCATAGAACAGGGAAACCGCATCCCGCAAAATCGGCGTGAACAGCTTCAACAAGGCAGCCGACGAACGCGCAGCCGAGGACAAGGTGCCGGACCCCGGGACGGACCCAAGCGTCCCCTCATCCTCCACGAGCCAATCCGAAGACAGCTCCAGGAGGGAAAAGAACCGCAAGTCTGAACACAAAAGGCCCCGAGCGCGCAAGTCCTCCGCCACGAGCGCCGCCGAAAGGGAGGGAACCTGCACATGGAGCTGAATAACGCCCACATTGCGGGGAAGGGCAGGGGCAAACAAGCACTCATTCAGGTACTCAAGTTCACCCCCCAGGAAAACCTGAAGCACCGTGGAAGCTTCCCGCCACTCTAGCGTGCGGGAACGACAGAAGGAATGCCAGGAATCCAGACCAAACAAGGGGCAGTCTGCTATCCAGGACGACTCCGGAACCTCGTAACGGAGCCAGAAAGGGAACGAAGTCCCAAACCTGAACGTGGACGGATCCATTTCCGAGGCATAATCCGGGTCACGCAGGAGGTAAGCTGCAAAGGCCGCTCGCACCACACCAGGTTGGATGCGATAAGCCGAAAACCTCCGGAAGGACGGAACCGACGTACCCGGGGGAACACGGAACCGTACCCGGGGAGGGGCCGACACCAAATCCAACTCGTACGCAGAGGGGGGAAAGAAAACCCCACTCCTTGTAACAATAAGCCCCGCTCAGTGGGAAGAAAAACCCAGGCGGGGTCCAGCGGGGCCAAGGCCCCCAAGTCAGCCCCTCCCCAGCCTCGAGGTCCGTCACCACAGGACCCGAGGCCGAGTCCTCTCCCCAAGCCCCGACCCCACAAGACAAGGACGGAGCAGCCGGAAAAGCTGGAGGAAGGGGGGCCCACTGGTCAGACCCTGAAGCTTCGGCCGGGAGACAAGACTCGAATGCCTCTGCCGCCCCCCCGGAAGGGGCAACCCCCGAAGCTGCCCGAGTCTCGAGATCAAGTAACCCCTGCTCCGACCCCGAAACCCTCAGACGCTTCGGGGCCGGAAGCAGGGGCGGGGGACCAGAACGAACAGAAGGGGAAGGACGAGGAGGTGCGGACTGAACCAGGATCGAAGCGACCCCCACCCCCAAGTCCGGGTCTCGAAAAGCAAAGCGGGGCAGCCCCGGGGCATCCGGGGAAGCAACCAACCGAGCGCGTTGCAACAGACGAAACCTAGACTGCAACGCACGTGCCGCCTGTACCCGAATAGAATCAGAGGATTGGGTAAATTGAGTCACAAGCAAGCAGCAACACTCACAGGACTCAGGGTCGAAAGTATCACCGACCCAACAGGCAGCGTGGCAGAGGCAAAAACAATGAGGGTCACCCTGAGACAAGGGGACCGAGCAACCCTCAAACTCGCACACAGCGAGTGGGGACTCCGGGGTCACATCCATCGGACCCACGCGCCCCCTAGGGGATTCCCAGGGTCTTGAGCGTTTACTTTAAGAGGACTCGCGCTCAGGTAGTCCCAGGCAGGGTGCTGCAAACCGGCGCCCAAAACTACCAAGCAAACTTCTAAAGCTGAACCCCAGGGACGTGTACACTCACGGGGACCTAGCAGGGGGCGCCACCGAGGAGAACAGTGGAAGGGCAAAAACAAACTGAATAAAATGACAGAACCCCCCACCAAGCAAAAACAAAAAGAAAAACAAAACCCCGCAAGAGGACAGCGAACCCCAAGGAACAGAGCCGGCCGCGATGTCGGGAAATACAAGCTGAGCAGCACCCTGCGCCCCTACCAGTGCAAACTGCCTCTTACCTGCCGGTAACAAGGGAGAACAGAACACCCAAGAGCCCAACAGGCGGCCGAAAAACCGAAAGGTAAAACGGACCAGCAGAGGCAGACCCCGAGGAGCCTGTGGAAGGCGGCCCCAAGCCCCAAGGGCAGTACTTACAGGGCACCTAGGGAAGGCAGCCCTAGGCGCATGCAGCCCGAGTACTGAAGATAACTCCTGGCTCTCGCACCCACAAAACTAACACCACACTCAAAGCACAGTGCAGTAGCGACACCGGAGCCAGAGCACACGACCATCGCCTATAGCATCAGCCTCAAGAACTGAGGTGTGGGTAGCCGGCACGGGGGGTCTGGGGCTCCCCCTTCCCCCTCCCGGGGAGGGGGGAGCTGCGCAGACAGCGGCGCGGCAGTGTGTGACGTCACACTAATTTGCTTGTTTTCGGTTGGGGAGTTCTATCCACTAGTTCGGTATTAGGTAGCAATTTTAACCAGAATAGGGGTTTGTTTTGGGGCGCTTACCTTTCTGGGTGCCTGTTCCGGTCGATGGCAGACATAGAATGCTTCCAACTACACGGGGGCTTCTATAGGCCATTGCTCCCCTTGCCTCTCTGAGGGGGCCCGGTTCTGGCCGTGGTCCCCGGTAGGCCTAAGAACTCCATACACATGACTGATGCCAAAGTCTGACATTAGCATATCAGCCTGGGATAGCTCCGGGGAGCCGACGGGGCTCCCCCCAGAAAAGCCCCGAAATCATCTCAAGATAACCTCAAGATAACTGTAACATCACTTGAGAATGAACCATGTGGGTTCGAAACGTTGTGCAATGTTATAATAAATGTAATACATTCTACAGTTATTTACTTCTTTCTCTTCAACTCGAAAACGAACATGACTTTTGGTGAACACCTCTTCCAACTAAACCCTGATGCAAGAGCACTAGTTAGAGGGATAGAAGCCCTAGGCCAGAAAATAGTTAACACAGAATATGCTGTCATATTCAATGAGACATGTATAAAAGAAAATCTGCTGCCAGTATACACCAATATTATTATTATATATATATATATATATGATTATTAAATATGACCGAAAAAGTAAGATTAATAATTCTAACACGAATTTTCTCGATCTTTCTTATGTTACTTTTCACTGTTGATGGTAATTGAAAAATCAATTCTCCAAAATTCATTTTTATTTCTAGTCTGACGCGACACTTGAGCGCGTTTCGTAAAACTTATTACATTTTCAAAGACTTTAGTTTACACACACACAACTGTAACTGAACAGAGCTGAGATGATTGATTGATGAAGATTAAGCCACCCAAGAGGTGGCACGGGCATGAATAGCCCGTAAGTGGCACAATTTTTTTTCTCAGTATTCTGAGGTTGCATTTAACCATCAAGCTGTTATCACGTGGGAGGATACTGCTTCACAGTCTTTATGAGGGTGTCCAGCTGCTGGACACCTTTCTTGACCAGGAGAGTGGCTGTCTTGATGGCTTCAAGGTGGCCACTGCAAGATTCAGGAACTCTTAAAGCTCTTCTAAGGTCATTGGTGGCTTCACATTCCAGAGGATAGTGAAGTAATGGCTTTTCTGTGACAGTTTGGCAGAAGATGCACTCTCTCTGTCGGGGTTCACCAATCTCCCAGTTGCATCTGTAACCTAGACGTAGTCTATATAACCTAACTGCTATTTCCCTGTGGATTCCTTTTGGGATATTTAACCTTTCTAATTTGGTTGCCTGAAGATACCATGTTGCAGATGGCGAACCTTCAGCTATTCTCTGGTGCAGGTAGGCTTTGTTGAGGTGTGAGAGTTTTTTGGTGATGATGTTTTTTATGTTCTCTAGGCTGGGTTGAATTGTTTTATGTATCACTGGATGACGAGTTGCCAATTTAGCAATTTCATCAGCTTTTTCATTTAATGGGATTCCAATATGGGATGGGATCCAGTTTAAAGTTATGTTGAGGCCTTTGCCTTTAGCGACTGCTCCAAGATACAAAATGGTGGTAATTATTTCCACATTATCTTTCCACTGTTTTTGTCCTAGTATTTGAAGTGCAGCTTTTGAGTCTGTGTGTATGACTGCATTTTGAGTGTTTTGTGCAATCACATATGCGAATGCCTGTTGTATGGCGAACAGCTCAGTTTGGGTTATGATACTAGTCCTCCCAGTCTCCAATATGCCTGAACGCTGGTCGTGCAAAGAGCAGCGCCAGCACTCTCATTTTCTGTGTCCACCGATCCGTCTGTGAAGATGTGGGTGGCTCCTGCTATTGCTATGCTATACATTTGCTCTTCTATTATGCGCCTTAGGATTGTCGGATCATAAGCAGCCTTTTTCATTGGGAGACTTTCTATTACTATTTTGAAAGTAGGCTCTTCCCACGGTGCGGAAGGAGTGTAATTTGGGTGTGGATGATTACCCTCTCTATCAAGAAGCATGCTTTTTAAATGTAGTCTGTTTAGGACTTTTCCTGCTCTTGCAGCCCAAGATTTTCCATTGTTTTGGCCTAGTCCAACCTCCAAGGCCTGCCGTACTGGGATTGGATCAGAAGAAATAATTATCTTACTAACAATTGTTGCTGTCCTTTGTGATATTCTTTCTTGTAGAGAGGGCAAACCCGTCTCCAGTCTAAGAGTTTCAAGCCTGGTCCACATGGGGGCTCCCAGTGCGGCTCTCATAGCATTGTTTTGGGCAACTTCAAGCTTTCTCCACTGTTGGTGTGATAGATTTGTGAGTGCAGGTGCGGCATAATCGATCACTGAACTGACTGCCTGTACATAGTATGTGCGAAGGACTTGCAGATTGGCTCCTCCAGAAAGGGAGGTTAGCGACCTGAGGATTGCCGTCCGGGCCGCAGTTCGCTCTCTCTCAAGTAAGTGACCTCAGCATTAAAATTCATGTGTGTGTACAGGATGATTCCTAGATACCGATAGGTGTCGACCCATTCAATTGGTTGACCCTGTACTGTGAGTTGGATGTTGGGCTTCGCTATTTTTATGGGCATGGCCTTTGTCTTTGAGGGGTTGAGTTTGATCCCAATCTGTTTTGCCTCTTTACTGATGCAGTCTAAGCATTTGGGTGCAAGGCGTGCCGCATCCCTTCCTTTTATGATGATGACAAAGTCGTCCGCGTAGTTTAGCAGCCTGCAGTGATGTGGAAGTTTCAACCTCATTATTCTTTCCATTAAACAGTTGAAGAGAAGAGGGCTGAGAATACCTCCTTGCGGTGTACCATTTTCATGTCTTTTGTACTCAGAGACTGTGCCATGAAGTTTTACTCTTGCTTCTCTGTTTATGAGACAGTTTTTGGTCCAGGAGAGCAGGTTGCCTCTGACCTCTTTGTCAATGAGGCAGCAGAGAATAGCTGGGGCGCTAGCCAGTTCAAAGGTTTTTTCGAGGTCTAGGAATATCAGCATTCCTGGTCTGTCATTCAAGTGGGCTAACAGAGTTGTGATACATTCCACTGTGCCAACCCCTCTTCTATAGGCATACATATCATGGTGCAGTTTAGTCATTTTCCACTCCAGTCTGTTGAGTGCCATTCTGTCAGCCGTCTTGGCTGCACAGCTTTGGAGAGAGATGGGCCTGGGATTAGCTGGATCTTTGGGTTTTAGGATCGACACTATGTCTGCTCTATTCCAAGCAGAAGGTCTAATTTGAGAAGTCCAGGCTAAATTAATTAACCTTAGGTATGCAGCGTCTCCCTCTGGGCCGAAGTTTCTAATCATTTTATAGGTTATTTTGTCGGCTCCAGGGGATGTATCCTTGGAGTTTTTCTTAGCCCGATTGAGCTCAACCAGTGTGAAGGGGGCATTTGTGTCAGAGACTTCTTCACATGCTGTAAGGATTCTGTGCCACCTTTCTTCCTCTAGTCCGGTCTGTACTGCTAAAACATCTGGTGGAAGTTTCCGTGGTCTTCCCATCTGATGGGAAGTTTCCCATCAGTCTCCGTGGTGTAGTGGTAACACACTCGCCTGGCGTTCCGCGAGCGCTATGTCATGGGTTCGTATCCTGGCCGGGGAGGATTTACTGGGCGCAATTCCTTAACTGTAGCCTCTGTTTAACGCAACAGTAAAATGTGTACTTAGATGAAAAAACGATTCTTCGCGGCAGAGGATCGTATTCCAGGGACCTGCCCGAAACGCTACGCGTACTAGTGGCTGTACAAGAATGTAGCAACTCTTGTATATATCTAAAAAAAAAGAAAAGAAAAAAAAAAGTTGATTGCTGGCTGCTCTCTCTGCAAACCTGGCTGCCAGTACTTCGGCTTCCTGTTGAGGATCCTTGGGGTGTGGAGCTTTAGGTGTTTTATTCCGTTTGGCTCGGTGAATTTGCTGCCACATCTCTCCGAGAGAGGTGTGTTCATTCAGGTGTGAACACCATTCCAGCCACTTTTGTTCTTTTATTTGTCTGGTCTCTCGATGTACATGTTCCTTGACCTCACAAAGTAAGATCCTGTTGCGGTCACTTGGCTGCTTTTTGTATAGCTTTCTTGTTCTGTTGAGTCTATGGTTGAGGTCTTTGACACGTTCGCAATAGTACCAATAATCTTTATGGTGTCCGGTGGACACCATAAAGATTGTTCAAGATTGTTAAAGTTCTCAGTGGGATCGAGTGGTTGGCTGCACTTTGAATCGCTTTGACAAATTCTTGTTCTGCCTGATTAATGTCTTGGGGAAGATCATAGTTTCACCCAGTGAGCCAACTCCACGCTGACTTTGTCTCCAGTAGCATAGAGCATCACCTTCACTCACCAGACCACTCCACAAGTGATCATTTGAATTTCATCATGAAATTCCAATTGAATTATAATCGATCCAGCAATGCATCTCAGTGTAGGAAAAGACCATCGATACTGGATACAAGTTCTGAAAGTGATGGCGAGTGGCATCACGCGAATAAGGCAAACAGGACAAGCCACTCCATGACGACCCATCGCCCTCTTATCTCTCCAGCTTCTCCAGCCCTCCCAGCTCCTCAGACTAGATCTACACTTGCAATCTTCAAAGTGCAGCACACCGAAGGTAAGTCTTCCTACGCTACTGTAGTGGACCTGGAAAAAGAGTACCCCCAGCTCCAGATCAGAGCAAAACCTAATCTCAGAGGAGAATACATTCTGAGGCCTAAAGACGAGTCGGCCGCTACGATTCTAAAAAATTACGCAAAATGTAAGGAACTGAAACCAGAGGATAAAATAAGAAAAATCATTGTCCTCCACTATCCCTTGCATATGGCCCTTGGCCATCTCGAAAAGCTGAACTATGTGGTGTCGGCAGAGAGATGCCAAGTACGAACCACAAAACAGGAAACTCGACAAGTCCTTCTCACAGTAAGAGGACGGATCCCAGAGAAACTTGACCTTGGAATCTGGGGCGTGTTCCAACACAGGCCTTACACCCCAGAACCCCTAAGATGCTTCAGATGTCAGAGATTTGGGCATCACAAAGATGGCTGCCAACGCCCAGTGAGGTGCGGAGTCTGCAGCCAACCCCATGACACAAAAACATGTATTGATAAACTCAAGGCAAACCACCCTGTTCAGGCAAAGTGCCTAAATTGTTCCAAGGCACATCATGCCTGGAACTTGAAAGGCTCAAAAGGCTTCAAACGAACCCCACCACGCCTACAGCGGAGCCGAAACCCCCACCAAAACGAATACCAGCTCCCATGCCCACAAAAACCGCGTGGGGTCTACCCATTCAGGAAGAGGGGGGCACACGGCCCTTCACCATCGGCTATGGTGAAGGGTGAGAAGACCTCTGTACAGGACAAAAAGAAAGATGGAGGACACAAGAATCATGTTCAAAGCAGTCGGCCTCCTATTTCATCCAGTAAGCACACTGGGGCCAATAGAAGTAGCAATTCCAGTGTCAAAGTTACCACCGAGAAGGGTCTAAAAGCTACTAGGCCCCAAACCTGCACAGCATTAAATAGTGCTCCCACTGAACTGGACGCTCTCTGGCCAATGCTCAAAACTTTGGTTACTGAGTTGATCGAAAGTCTGCTGTCATCACATGGAATCAAGCAAACCACAGAGACTCGGAAGACAATTGAGCACAAGCTCAAGAAATTCGAAGATGTAATATCCCTACCGTCAAGACAGCAGGGCAGGAGACACCCCCATAAAAAACAGAGTCCAGCTCGTCAGAAAGCGACATTGATGAGTCAATTTCAGGTCCACTAAGAACCTATACACCAATTGCAACTTCCATGGCGTGTTCATCAGACTCCATGGATACCACGGAATTATCAGCAAATTCCAAAACCCTAGAGGTCTAAAGATCCTGCAATGGAATGTGCAAGGACTGCGCACTAAATTGCAACACTTGCAATGCATAGCAGCAACCAAGGGCATAGACATCCTGATACTACAGGAGAGCTTGCTTCGAGCCGGATTAGTACCTAAAATCTCAGGCTATCGAGGCTTCTTCCTTCCATGGATCAATGGGCAATCCAGGGAATGTGCAATCTATGTAAAATGTGACCTAATCTCCTAGTCCATAACCAGCCCACCCAATTGTGGAGCAGGGACAGAGGTAATGGGAGTTACCATTGAGCTAAGACACGACAAACTTGAAGTGTTTAATGTGTACAGGTCTCCACAAGCCGAAATGGATCTCTCTCTGTTATTTGGACACGCGACAACAACAAACACAATAATTTGTGGAGATTTTAATGCCCATCATCGATTGGCACTGGGCTCGAACAGAACAAATGAAGCCGGCATTCACATTACACATCTACTAGATCAGCTTCCAGAAATACAAATCCTAAACAAGAATGAACCTACCCACATCCAAGGAGGCAGATTAGACCTAACCTTCGTTTCAGCCTCCCTAAGAGATGCAGCAACATGGTCAGTTGAGCCCACACTCACAAGCGACCACTATGGGGTCCAAATTTATCTTAAATTAGACCTACCCACCCCACCTCCGCCTCCATCTGAAGCCTGGAACTTTGCTTTAGCAAACTGGGACCGATTTCAAAACCTCTTTTCAGAGTGGCGAATAGAGCTTAAACATCTTCGATTTTTTATACCTGCATTTGGGTGAGGTGATGTTACAACAGTTTTGGATGAGGTGAAAAACTTTCAACACAGGTCAGAACACGAAATAATGGGTATTGAATGGAAGTAATTGCAAAGGGCCTATTGACCCATATTTCTTGATGCTTCCATATTGGACCGGAGTCTTGAAGTGGGTAGAATATATAGCGGAATGATAGCGGACAGAGTGCATCGTGATCCGGCCTGTACTCCTCTTGACATACCAGAAAACATTCTAAGGAAACTACTCCAAGCTTGTACTATAGAGGCACCCTTCTTGAGCCCGGATGGGCACATGTATAAGCAAGTAGATGGGGTTGCCATGGGTTCTCCCCTAGGTGTCCTGTTTGCGAACTTCTACATGGGTACCATTGAGCAAAAAGTCTAAGTCGACATGAACTTGAAACCGGCCATATACTGCAGGTATGTTGACGACATTTTTACACAGATACCTGATGTCAGACATCTGCAGGAGCTGAAGGAGGCATTTGAGCAGAATTCTGTGTTGCGTTTCACTTACGAGATGAAGAAGGATGGGAAGCTGCCCTTTCTAGATTTAACAGTCATGGAAAGGAGTGGAGGTTTCCACACTGCAGTCTGCACTAAGGAAACGAACATAGGAATGTGCCTCAATGCCAACAGTGACTGCCCAGACAGGTACAGGAGGAGTGTTGTTAACGCTTATGTCGACCGTGCTCTCAGCCACAGCTCAGAATGGATGCAAGTCTACGAAGAACTCTGTAGGGTAAGGCAGGTCCTAGTCAACAACGGCTTCTCCAATGGTTTCGTTGAAGACATAAGAAGGAAAGTGAAACACCATGCAACCTCTGAAGAGACAACTAACACAACACCTATACCCCCAATTAGACTATTTTACAGGAACTTCTTTTCCACAGCTCATAAAACGGAGGAAAGGGTCCTGAAAGATATTGGTAATAGAAACGTTATCCCTACAGACAAAAATCAGAAGATACAACTGACGATTTACTATAAAACCAAAGAAACGGCCAGTCTTCTCATGAGAAACTCTCCAGACACAAAGCAGAACGCTTTAAGAGAGACCAACGTCGTCTATGCCTTCAAATGCCCTCTTGGGGACTGTAAGTCTCAAAAAACTCAGTATATAGGCAAGACAACAACATCTCTTTCCAGGCGTTTAATGATGCATGAGCAACAGGGCTCCATTAAGGAACATATAATCTCTTCCCACAACCAAACCATCACCAGAGAAATCTTAGCAAACAACAATCATCGATAGATACAGCGATAGCAGGCGGCTTGACATCTGCGAGGCACTACACATCAAGAAGTCAACACCAGCAATCAACAGCCAATTAATGCACAACTATATTCTACCCACTTCAAGACTCCGCTCCAATATGGAAGCATCAAGAAATATGGGCCAATAGGCCCTCTGCAATTACTTCCATTCAATACCCATTGTTTCGTATTCTGTCTTGTGTTGAAAGTTTGTTTTCACCTCATCCAAAACTGTTGTAACATAACACCTCATCCAAATGCAGGTATAAAAAATCGAAGATGTTCAAGCTCTATTCAGTTACAGTTGTGTGTGTGTAAACTAAAGTCTTTGAAAATGTAATAAGTTTTACGAAACGCGCTCAAGTGTCGCGTCAGACTAGAAATAAAAATGAATTTTGGAGAATTGATTTTTCAATTACCATCAACAGTGAAAAGTAACATAAGAAAGATCGAGAAAATTCGTGTTAGAATTATTAATCTTACTTTTTGGTCATATTTAATAATCATATATATATATATATATATATATACATATACAGTGGAATGAAAGATTGTTAAGAGTATTAAGCTGCAGAATGCTTTTTGATAAAATAAATATATATTTGATGAGGTTTAAAATGTGTTTATGTTGTGTACATTTTCTTATGTGATGCCATATCGTGCTGATGATAAAACTGATCCATGATAGGCTATGATATGCAGGAACAGCAATGCTTATGTCTATAGTAGTATTGAGACGATTTATTAATATGCGCCTTTAAATTGTAATGGAGCATAAATAATCAGTTGAAGGATATTGTTGATTAAATATTTATTGTGAAACTAGTGATGATAAATTGATGTGTTTAATTCATAGTAAGGTATAGAGGATTAATTTATAACTATTTGTAGGAGAATAGGACACTAGAGTAAGATAGTGTTAGGATATGTCAGTGATGCTATTGATAAGAATGGCAGATTAGATTAACGTACATTGAAATATGTGATATTCTAAGTAAATTTGTGAAAATCCAAGTAATTATTATGACCCTTACCTTGGCGACCTTGGGTTGGATACAGGGTAAGACAGCGGGGTCTGAACATTAACCAGCTGGATATAAACCAAGTGGGAAAGTGACGACAGAGAGGAGGTTCACGCTGACATCGCTGTGTGAGTACCTGATGAACAGGTGGTGGCCAGTGATCATCTCCCACACTTTAACTGGAGATTTATTAGTAGTAGTCTACGGCCAGGGTACCTGCATCCCTCTCTCAGAGATTATTGGGGTTTCTTTTGTATTTGTTTATTGTTTAATGTAAGAGAGTGGGAGGAGCCTCGTTCATTCCGGACAGTGGCGCCTGTGGCTCACTATATTCTTACATTTGGGAGACTTTTGTCTGGGAGAGTCAGAGGTGTGGCTCCACTTTACCTTACAATGGTCTGGTTCATTGTGTGTTACGTGATGGTCTGGTCGCCTGTGTGTTACGTGATGGTCTGGTCGCCTGTGTGTTACGTGATGGTCTGGTCGCCTGTGTGTTACGTGATGGTCTGGTCGCCTGTGTGTTACGTGATGGTCTGGTCGCCTGTGTGTTACGTGACGGTCTGGTCGCCTGTGTGTTACGTGACGGTCTGGTCGCCTGTGTGTTACGTGACGGTCTGGTCGCTTGTGTGTTACGTGACGGTCTGGTCGCCTGTGTGTTACGTGACGGTCTGGTCGCCTGTGTGTTACGTGATGGTCTGGTCGCCTGTGTGTTACGTGATGGTCTGGTTGTTTGCATGTAATGATCAGGTCCTAAGCTAGTAATATAGACAACGACCAGACGGTAGTATCAGGAGGTTACCTGACGGTCAGGTCAGAAACCGACCACACGGTAGTATGAGACAGCTTCAAGACGGTAATATCAGACAGCTTCAAGACGGTAATATCAGACGGCGTCAAGACGGTAATATCAGACAGCTTCAAGACGGTAATATCAGACAGCTTCAAGACGGTAATATCAGACGGCGTCAAGACAGTAATAAGAGACGGGGACCGCCTCACATGTAAGAACACAGGTCATATATTACACTCCACTTCAACCTTAATAAATCTTATACCTCACCAACTCAACAATTTACGACCTCCAGTTATATTTAATCTAAAGAATAAAGCTTAAATCATAAAAAGTTATTTCTCATGTAGAGTTTGGAGCTGCGTCGTCCGTGCTGGGAATGCCCGTGCTGGGAATGTCCGTGCTGGGAATGTCCGTGCTGGGAATGTCCGTGCTGGGAATGCCCGTGCTGAGAATGCCCGTGCTGAGAATGCCCGTGCTGAGAATGCCCGTGCTGGGAATGCCCGTGCTGGGAATGCCCGTGCTGGGAATGCCCGTGCTGGGAATGCCCGTGCTGGGAATGCCCGTGCTGGGAATGCCCGTGCTGAGAATGCCCGTGCTGAGAATGCCCGTGCTGAGAATGTCCGTGCTGAGAATGTCCGTGCTGAGAATGTCCGTGCTGAGAATGTCCGTGCTGAGAATGTCCGTGCTGAGAACGTCCGTGCTGGGAACGTCCGTGCTGGGAACGTCCGTGCTGAGAACGCCCGTGCTGAGAACGCCCGTGCTGAGAACGCCCGTGCTGAGAACGCCCGTGCTGAGAATGCCCGTGCTGAGAATGCCCGTGCTGAGAATGTCCGTGCTGAGAATGCCCGTGCTGGGAATGCCCGTGCTGGGAATGCCCGTGCTGGGAATGCCCGTGCTGGGAATGCCCGTGCTGGGAATGCCCGTGCTGGGAATGCCCGTGCTGGGAATGCCCGTGCTGAGAATGTCCGTGCTGAGAATGTCCGTGCTGAGAATGTCCGTGCTGGGAATGCCCGTGCTGGGAATGCCCGTGCTGGGAATGCCCGTGCTGAGAATGCCCGTGCTGAGAATGCCCGTGCTGAGAATGCCCGTGCTGAGAATGCCCGTGCTGGGAATGCCTCACTCTGTGCCACGTCTGGTGAACGATTTGGGAGAGTTTTACCTGAACTTTGGATTTAATTGTGCTCAGCTAATGTTGCTCTTTGTATATTATTCGTGTTCAATCTTGGTTAGTCTTTTGTTGTTCCGTAGATCTGTTTGTTAATTTGTCATTCTTGTTTCCTGTTCTTGTCGTGAATACTTCTGTGGGTAGTTGTGCAACTGTTCCCTCAGACTGTTGTGGTAGTTAAGCCTCCCTTTACTCATGCTGAAGCTCAGCATGTCTTTCCCCCATACTGAAGGTGCTGATGACCCCAACATAATGCTGCTGAAGATATGATGACCAAACCACACACCAGAATATGAAGAGACGACGACGTCTCGGTCCGTCGTGAACCACAATCGACTTGATAATAGTCCAGGACAGACCGAAACGTCGTCGTCCCTTCATCGTGTGGTGTGTGAGGTTTGGTCCTCCAGCTCCTCCACGTCACGTGTTTATATAAATGACTTAACTTTAACGCCATTTTTGTGCTTTGTCCCCTCGGCTGAACCCAGAGGTGAATGTGTGTGTGTTAGTGCGCTCTCACTCCCGTTAATGTTACGTTACACATTAATTAGAAGTAGGTATTACAGAAGCGCTTAGCAGCCTCCTAACTGCAGGCAATTAGAGTACTTTCATCCTTGAAACTTTTAACGCTTATTGAATTCCCCGACGAGTCAAGTTTTCAATTCAGCTAACTATTCTCTCTGCTAATTACTTTAGTTTCATCATGAAGTAACTTTAGTGAAACAGATGAAGGAAAACTCAGTAAGCACTTTAATTGTCAAGATTTGTTCATATTGATGTTTGTTGGAAATTCGAATACATTAATTGGAATATCGCATATGAATTTTCCCTCGCGGATATCTGAGAGAATATGTAATATTAAATATCAAATACTATCAAGTATTTGTATCAACAAAACGCTTATTTTATCACATATTTCCATTGCTTTCAATACAGCTAACACCTTTATAGTCCCAGAAAATAGATTTAATTGCAATAAGCAATTTCTTGATAAAGAGATTCGATACAAACAATTTTATCACTTTACTTATTTACAATTTGTGGAGATTAAATACAAGGAATGCAACTACACGAGCAGGTAATGGGAATAAAATTGGTGAACGTACATGCTCTATGGCTTCACTGAGGCTAAAGTGGGAACCTCCAAATTAGGACTAATGTAACTCCCTCTTGCCAAGTCCTGCCACTCTGGGATGGCGGGGTCCAAAGAGGGTCATCAGCCTTTATTTGTAAAACAAACTGATGTTCTCAACTGCATAAAAACGGCATTCCGAAATTAGAGAAAAGTTGAAATCGAACGTGGGGTCCAAGATATATTTGGCGAGCATGATACCACTGCACACAAACTGGGAGCATATATATATATCCGAAACGTTATATCTGTTCCTGGTGCAGTGGTTGCGAGACGGTTTAGTACATCGTAGACACAGGATCGACTCCAACATTACTCATCATATATCAAATTCCTGCGATTGAGAACATTAGTGTGATTGAGAGGATAGCATGGGACAATTTGGACCACTGAATCGTTATTCATAAGTGTGACTGTGGACCACGTCAAAGGTGAGTTGTGGCGGTGGTGAGGATGGGGAGAGGCTGCTGGATGTGAGGGGGAGGGGAGAGGCTGCTGGATGTGGGGGGGGGAGGCTGCTGGATGTTGGGGGGGGAGGCTGCTGGGTTTGGGGGGGGAAAAGGCTGCTGGATGTGGGGGGGGGGAGAGTGTGCTGGATTTGGGGGGGAGAGGCTGTGGGGTGGGGGGGGGGGTTGAGTGGGAGGGAGGATGGGGAGAGGCTGCTGGATGTGAGGGGGGGAAGCTGTGGGGAGTGAGGAGGAGAAAGTGTGAGGGGGAGGAAGGTTGTGGGAATGGGGATGTGGGGAGTGTGAGAGTTAAGGATGTGGGGAGTGTGAGAGTTAAGGATGTAGGGAGTGTGAGAGTTAAGGATGTCGGGAGTGTGGGTGAGAGACTATAAGGAATAATGAGAGGGAATAATGCAAGAGAGGTTGTGGGAAATATGGAAGAGAGGCTGTGGGAGAAAGGTTGTGGGGTATATGGAAGAAAGGCCGTGTGGAGTCAAGGAGGGAAGCTGTGGAGAATATGGAACAGAGGCCTGGTCAGAGACCGGGCCGCGGGGACGCTAATCCCCGAAATCAACGTAACGTAGGTTGTATTGAATATGAAAGACAGGCTGTGTGAATATGGGACAAACGTTATGGATTAGAGGTTGTGGGGAATAGAAGAGACAGTATGGGGGAGAGAGAAAGCCTGTGGGGGAGTGTGGGAGAAAGACTGTAAAAGCAAAAATAGACTTGGCAGGATGTCCACTTTTACCCTGGCAGCATCGCAGGAGAAAAATGAGATCAATTGCTCCCCGTCGCAGATGTTGTAATGGACAGTAACCGGAATGTGTCCTCGGAGCCTTCAGAGACCCGTCGCAGATGTTGTAATGGACAGTAACCGGAATGTGTCCTCGGAGCCTTCAGAGACCCGCCACCTCACTTCCACCACGCACCCCAGCTGGCGCGGAGCACTGAACGTGCACATTATTCAATTCGAAGTCACGGGATGAATCTGTGCAGTTATGGAAACTAATATCCCTGCTCGTATATCATTAGATGATAAATATATCAGAATAGATGATATCATTATATATCAGATATATTATCAGATTAGATGCTACCATTAGAAGATAGCTAATGGCATCATTAGATGATATGTAATGATATCATTAGATGATATCTAATGATATCATCTAATGATATTAGATGCTATCTAATATCATTAGATGATATCTAATGATCATATCACTAGATATCTTCTGAAAAATATTATTAGACTAGCTGTACCCTGCCACACATTGCTTACGGCTCACAACCAAAAGAATTGTGTTTTACAATACACATACGAATATGTTTTTTATATACTTACTCTATAGATGTCACGTCTGTGACAGGTAAAAACATGCTTTTTGAAAAACTGTATTTTTCATTTGAGTTTTCATGTGACAGAAATCTCTGAAACCTTTTTAACCGATTGCTTTGAAATTTTGACGCAACATTGCATTCGAATACGCGCGTGTTTTCATATACCAACTATATATATGTCACACCTGAGATAGGTAAAAACATGCTTTTCTTGAAAAACTGCGCTATCTGTTACACGTAAGAGCAACACACGCTATACTAAATATATGACGATTCCATTTCAATGTTTCCGATTGAACTGATAAATTGAATTTTCAAGGATTGTGATTTATTTTTCATTTTAATTTAATTATTTTGTGTGATATTGCATTGGAATTGAGCTGCGTTGTTTACCATACCGTTCATTTCATGAGTAAATGTATAGATGCCACACCAGGTTACTGCGGGACATGTGTGACACTTCTTTGGAATTGAGCTAAGTTTTGTTTATCTGACACACTGACTGACACACTGACCGACACACACACTGACCGACACACACACTGACCGACACACACACTGACCGACACACACACTGACCGACACACAGACATTACAGTTTAAGGTTCACAACTCAAACTGAAGGAGTATACTCTTCATAACCTTCAGAAATACCGATAATTATTCACAAAATTACGATATATATAAATATTCTTGTGCTGTGGAGTGACCAAATGACGTAGAATACATCCACGAGTCACAATAACAGGGCTGAAGTAATAATGAACAAATCCACAAGGACCGTGACGAGGATTCGAACCAACGTCTGGGAGCATCCCAGACACTGCCTTAATCGACTGAGCTACGACAGGGTAAAAGGGTTGAAACCGAAGTTCTACTGAACTTACTGGATCCCGTACCCTCTCCAAGGCACAAACAAGGCTTTTACACAACCCCCCCCTGCCCCCGAGCTATGTCAATAGGCCGTTCTCCCTCTTCGCCCTTACATCATCACACACAGAGATCACACTAACGTGATGCCTCATATGAACCCTTTTCAACCCTTTTACCCTGTCGTAGCTCAGTCGATTAAGGCAGCGTCTGGGATGCTCCCGGACGCAAGTTCGAATCCTCGTCACGGCCCTTGTGGATTTGTTCATTTGATGCATCACGTTAGTGTGATCTCTGTGTGTGATGAAGACATAATGACCAAACCACACATCACAAGATGAAGGAACGACGACGTTCCGGTCCGTCCTGGACCATTATCATGTGGTGTGAGCCCTCGTCACCCCTCCAGGGTCCTGGGTACGGTACCAGAGGAGAGGGACCAGAAACATATGGTAAAGTGTACAGAACTATAGGAACGGTGGACAATAAAGAGACTGACACCACCCCACAGTCACTCATCTGGGTACTCACTGTGGCCGAGTACCCAGGTGAGTGACCCTGGTACGTGAGTACCCAGGTGAGTGACCCTGGTACGTGAGTACCCAGGTGAGTGCCCCTGGTGTGAGTACCCAGGTGAGTGACCCTGGTACGTGAGTACCCAGGTGAGTGCCCCTGGTGTGAGTACCCAGGTGAGTGACCCTGGTGTGAGTACCCAGGTGAGTGACCCCTGGTGTGAGTACCCAGGTGAGTGACCCCTGGTGTGAGTACCCAGGTGAGTGACCCCTGGTGTGAGTACCCAGGTGAGTGACCCCTGGTGTGAGTACCCAGGTGAGTGACCCCTGGTGTGAGTACCCAGGTGAGTGACCCCTGGTGTGAGTACCCAGGTGAGTGACCCCTGGTGTGAGTACCCAGGTGAGTGACCCCTGGTGTGAGTACCCAGGTGAGTGACCCCTGGTGTGAGTACCCAGGTGAGTGACCCCTGGTGTGAATACCCAGGTGAGTGACCCCTGGTGTGAGTACCCGGGCGAGTGACCCCTGGTGTGAGTACCCGGGCGAGTGACCCCTGGTGTGGGTACCCGGGCGAGTGACCACTGGTGTGGGTACCCGGGCGAGTGACCCCTGGTGTGGGTACCCGGGCGAGTGACCCCTGGTGTGGGTACCCGGGCGAGTGACCCCTGGTGTGAGTACCCGGGCGAGTGACCCCTGGTGTGAGTACCCGGGCGAGTGACCCCTGGTGTGAGTACCCGGGCGAGTGACCCCTGGTGTGAGTACCCGGGCGAGTGACCCCTGGTGTGAGTACCCGGGCGAGTGACCCCTGGTGTGAGTACCCGGGCGAGTGACCCCTGGTGTGAGTACCCGGGTTAGTGACCCCTGGTGTGAGTACCCGGGTGAGTGACCCCTGGTGTGAGTACCCGGGTGAGTGACCCCTGGTGTGAGTACCCGGGTGAGTGACCCCTGGTGTGAGTACCCGGGTGAGTGACCCCTGGTGTGAGTACCCGGGTGAGTGACCCCTGGTGTGAGTACCCGGGTGAGTGACCCCTGGTGTGAGTACCCGGGTGAGTGACCCCTGGTGTGAGTACCCGGGTGAGTGACCCCTGGTGTGAGTACCCGGGTGAGTGACCCCTGGTGTGAGTACCCGGGCGAGTGACCCCTGGTGTGAGTACCCGGGCGAGTGACCCCTGGTGTGAGTACCCAGGCGAGTGACCCCTGGTGTGAGTACCCAGGCGAGTGACCCTGGTGTGAGTACCCAGGCGAGTGACCCTGGTGTGAGTACCCAGGTGAGTGACCCTGGTGTGAGTACCCAGGTGAGTGACCCTGTGAGTACCCAGGTGAGTGACCCTGGTGTGAGTACCCAGGTGAGTGACCCTGGTGTGAGTACCCAGGTGAGTGACCCCTGGTGTGAGTACCCGGGTGAGTGACCCCTGGTGTGAGTACCCGGGTGAGTGACCCCTGGTGTGAGTACCCGGGTGAGTGACCCCTGGTGTGAGTACCCGGGTGAGTGACCCCTGGTGTGAGTACCCGGGTGAGTGACCCCTGGTGTGAGTACCCGGGTGAGTGACCCCTGGTGTGAGTACCCAGGCGAGTGACCCCTGGTGTGAGTACCCAGGCGAGTGACCCTGGTGTGAGTACCCAGGCGAGTGACCCTGGTGTGAGTACCCAGGTGAGTGACCCTGGTGTGAGTACCCAGGTGAGTGACCCTGAGTGTGAGTGACCCAGGTGAGTACCCAGGTGAGTGACCCTGGTGTGAGTACCCAGGTGAGTGACCCTGGTGTGAGTACCCAGGTGAGTGACCCCTGGTGTGAGTACCCAGGTGAGTGACCCCTGGTGTGAGTACCCGGGTGAGTGACCCCTGGTGTGAGTACCCGGGTGAGTGACCCTGGTGTGAGTACCCGGGTGAGTGACCCCTGGTGTGAGTACCCGGGTGAGTGACCCCTGGTGTGAGTACCCGGGTGAGTGACCCCTGGTGTGAGTACCCGGGCGAGTGACCCCTGGTGTGAGTACCCGGGCGAGTGACCCCTGGTGTGAGTACCCAGGCGAGTGACCCCTGGTGTGAGTACCCAGGCGAGTGACCCTGGTGTGAGTACCCAGGCGAGTGACCCTGGTGTGAGTACCCAGGTGAGTGACCCTGGTGTGAGTACCCAGGTGAGTGACCCTGGTGTGAGTACCCAGGTGAGTGACCCTGGTGTGAGTACCCAGGTGAGTGACCCTGGTGTGAGTACCCAGGTGAGTGACCCCTGGTGTGAGTACCCAGGTGAGTGACCCCTGGTGTGAGTACCCAGGTGAGTGACCCTGGTGTGAGTACCCAGGTGAGTGACCCTGGTGTGAGTACCCAGGTGAGTGACCCTGGTGTGAGTACCCAGGTGAGTGACCCTGGTGTGAGTACCCAGGTGAGTGACCCTGGTGTGAGTACCCAGGTGAGTGACCCTGGTGTGAGCACCCAGGTGAGTGACCCTGGTGTGAGTACCCAGGTGAGTGACCCTGGTGTGAGCACCCAGGTGAGTGACCCCTGGTGTGAGCACCCAGGTGAGTGAACCCTGGTGTGAGTACCCAGGTGAGTGACCCTGGTGTGAGTACCCAGGTGAGTGACCCTGGTGTGAGTACCCAGGTGAGTGACCCTGGTACGTGAGTACCCAGGTGAGTGACCCTGGTACGTGAGTACCCAGGTGAGTGACCCTGGTGTGAGTACCCAGGTGAGTGACCCTGGTGTGAGTACCCAGGTGAGTGACCCTGGTACGTGAGTACCCAGGTGAGTGACCCTGGTACGTGAGTACCCAGGTGAGTGACCCTGGTGTGAGTACCCAGGTGAGTGACCCTGGTGTGAGTACCCAGGTGAGCGACCCTGGTGTGAGTACCCAGGTGAGCGACCCTGGTGTGAGTACCCAGGTGAGCGACCCTGGTGTGAGTACCCAGGTGAGTGACCCTGGTGTGAGTACCCAGGTGAGTGACCCTGGTGTGAGTACCCAGGTGAGTGACCCTGGTGTGAGTACCCAGGTGAGTGACCCTGGTGTGAGTACCCAGGTGAGTGTGTGTGTTTAGAGACTTTAGAAATATCTAATAGAATTCTCTATTACAGGGGGATTTGTGGCTAAGATTGTAGAACAGGAATAGAGGCGGAGGGTGGAAAAGGCAGGAGAGGGGGTAGGTTGAGTCTGTGGGCCTGGGGGGGGGGTACGAGCCAAGGGCAGGAGGGGGGGTTGGGAAGTGGATAATTCTGTTGTGGTCAGTCTTGGGGGGTGGGTGGGGGGGGTACGAGCCAAGGGCAGGAGGGGGGGTTGGGAAGTGG
Organism: Procambarus clarkii; assembly: GCF_020424385.1. Lineage (NCBI taxonomy): Eukaryota > Metazoa > Arthropoda > Malacostraca > Decapoda > Cambaridae > Procambarus > Procambarus clarkii. Next base: position 97,115 of record NW_025554061.1, read on the forward strand.
ATAATTCTGTTGTGGTCAGTCTTGGGGGGTGGGTGGGGGGGGGACTCGATTGAAGGAAGCCTCTACTCTCCACACACACTCTCTGTGCCTCAGTCTCTCTGCACCAATATTTCCTCGCCCCATCCCTCACGTGAGAGTTGGTGTCTTACTGAATATCTCTCTTTTATTGTCTCGTTTATAACTATTATCTTCACGAAACAATTTCCATCTTCCCTGTACTGGCCTAACCTGAAGCACTTTAGTTCTCGTCTTCCCCGCTCATGTTCAGCTCCTCCAGGAGCACTTTCATACTTTTCCTCCTTTACTCTCACACACACTCCCCCCTCCTTCACTCTCACACACACTCCCTCCTTCACTCTCACACACACACACACTCCCTCCTTCACTCTCACACACACACACACTCCCTCCTTCACTCTCACACACACACACACTCCCTCCTTCACTCTCACACACACACACACTCCCTCCTTCACTCTCACACACACACACACACTCCCTCCTTCACTCTCACACACACACACACACTCCCTCCTTCACTCTCACACACACACACACACTCCCTCCTTCACTCTCACACACACACACACACTCCCTCCTTCACTCTCACACACACACACACTCCCTCCTTCACTCTCACACACACACACACACTCCCTCCTTCACTCTCACACACACACACACACTCCCTCCTTCACTCTCACACACACACACACACTCCCTCCTTCACTCTCACACACACACACACACTCCCTCCTTCACTCTCACACACACACACACACTCCCTCCTTCACTCTCACACACACACACACACTCCCTCCTTCACTCTCACACACACACACATCCCTCCTCTCACTCTCACACACACACATACTCTCTCACTCTCACACACACACACATCCCTCCTTCACTCTCACACACACACACACACTCCCTCCTCTCACTCTCACACACACACACACACTCCCTCCCTCACTCTCACACACACACCCTCTCACACACACACCTCCTCTCACTCTCACACACACACACACTCCCTCCTCACTCTCACACACACACAATACCCTCTCACTCTCACACACACACATCCTCACTCACACACACACACACACATACCCTCCTCACTCTCACACACACACATACCCCCTCACTCTCACACACACAATACCCTCTCACACACACACAATACTCCCTCACTCTCACACACACACACACTCCCTCCCTCACTCTCACACACACACAATCCCTCCTTCACTCTCACACACACACAATACTCTCTCACTCTCACACACACAATACTCCCTCACTCTCACACACACACACTCCCTCACTCACACACACACACAATACCCTCTCACTCACACACACACATACCCTCCTCACTCTCACACACACACACACACACACTCCCTCCTCACTCTCACACACACACACATCCCCTCTCACTCTCACACACACACAATACTCCCTCACTCTCACACACACACAATACTCCCTCTCACTCTCACACACACAATACCCTCCTCACTCTCACACACACACATACCCTCCCTCACTCTCACACACACACACACTCCCTCTCACTCTCACACACACAATACTCCCTCCTCACTCTCACACACACAATACCCTCCTCACTCTCACACACACACACTACTCCTTCACTCTCACACACACACAATACCCTCCTCACTCTCACACACACAATACCCCCTCCTCTCACTCTCACACACACACACACTCCCTCCTTCACTCTCACACACACAATACTCCCTCCTCACTCTCACACACACAATACTCCCTCCTCACTCTCACACACACAATACTCCCTCCTCACTCTCACACACACAATACCCTCCTCACTCTCACACACACACATACTCCCTCTCACTCTCACACACACACACACTCCCTCCTCACTCTCACACACACACAATACCCTCTCACTCTCACACACACAACACCCTCCTCACTCTCACACACACACAACTCCCTCCTTCACTCTCACTCACACACACACAATACCCTCTCACTCTCACACACACAATACTCCCTCCTCACTCTCACACACACAATACCCTCCTCCTCTCACACACACAATACCCCCTCACTCTCACACACACAATACCCCTCACTCTCACACACACAATACCCTCCTCACTCTCACACACACAATACCCTCTCACTCTCACACACACAATACCCTCTCACTCTCACACACACAATACCCTCTCACTCTCACACACACAATACCCTCTCACTCTCACACACACACAATACCCTCCTCACTCTCACACACACACAATACCCTCTCACTCTCACACACACAATACCCTCTCACTCTCACACACACAATACCCTCTCACTCTCACACACACAATACCCTCCTCACTCTCACACACACAATACCCTCTCACTCTCACACACACAATACCCTCCTCACTCTCACACACACAATACCCTCCTTCACTCTCACACACACAATACCCCCTCACTCTCACACACACAATACCCTCCTCACTCTCACACACACAATACCCTCTCACTCTCACACACACAATACCCTCCTCACTCTCACACACACAATACCCTCCTCACTCTCACACACACAATACCCTCCTCACTCTCACACACACACAATACCCTCCTCACTCTCACACACACACATACCCTCTCACTCTCACACACACAATACCCTCCTCACTCTCACACACACAATACCCTCCTCACTCTCACACACACAATACCCTCCTCACTCTCACACACACACACTCTACCCTCCTTCACTCTCACACACACAATACCCTCCTCACTCTCACACACACAATACCCTCCTCACTCTCACACACACAATACCCTCCTCACTCTCACACACACACATACCCCCTCTCACTCTCACACACACAATACCCTCTCACTCTCACACACACAATACCCTCCTCACTCTCACACACACAATACCCTCCTCACTCTCACACACACACTACTCCTCTCACTCTCACTCTCACACACACAATACCCTCTCACTCTCACACACACACTACCTCTCTCACTCTCACACACACAATACCCTCTCACTCTCACACACACAATACCCTCCTCACTCTCACACACACAATACCCTCTCACTCTCACACACACAATACCCTCTCACTCTCACACACACAATACCCTCTCACTCTCACACACACAATACCCCCTCACTCTCACACACACAATACCCTCTCACTCTCACACACACAATACCCTCCTCACTCTCACACACACACTCCCTCCTTCACTCTCACACACACAATACCCTCTCACTCTCACACACACAATACCCTCTCACTCTCACACACACAATACCCTCTCACTCTCACACACAATACCCTCCTCACTCTCACACACACAATACCCTCTCACTCTCACACACACAATCCCTCTCTCACTCTCACACACACACTACCCTCTCACTCTCACACACACAATACCCTCTCACTCTCACACACACAATACTCTCTCACTCTCACACACACAATACCCTCTCACTCTCACACACACAATACCCTCTCACTCTCACACACACAATACCCTCCTCACTCTCACACACACAATACCCTCCTCACTCTCACACACACAATACCCTCCTCACTCTCACACACACAATACCCTCCTCACTCTCACACACACAATACCTCCTCACTCTCACACACACTACCCTCCTCACTCTCACACACACAATACCCTCCTCACTCTCACACACACAATACCCTCCTGCACTCTCACACACACAATACCCTCCTCACTCTCACACACACAATACCCTCCTCACTCTCACACACACACTACCCTCCTCACTCTCACACACACAATACCCTCCTCACTCTCACACACACTACCCTCCTCACTCTCACACACACAATACCCTCCTCACTCTCACACACACAATACCCTCCTGCACTCACACACACAATACCCTCCTGCACTCTCACACACACAATACCCTCCTGCACTCACACACACAATACCCTCCTCACTCTCACACACACAATACCCTCCTTCACTCTCACACACACAATACCCTCCTCACTCTCACACACACAATACCCTCCTCACTCTCACACACACAATACCTCCTCACTCTCACACACACAATACCCTCCTCACTCTCACACACACAATACCCTCCTCACTCTCACACACACAATACCTCCTCACTCTCACACACACTCCCTCCCTCACTCTCACACACACAATACCCTCCTCACTCTCACACACACTCCCTCCTGCACTCTCACACACACAATACTCCCTCACTCTCACACACACAATACCCCCTCACTCTCACACACACAATACCTCCTCACTCTCACACACACTCCCTCCTGCACTCTCACACACACAATACCTCCTCACTCTCACACACACAATACCTCCTCACTCTCACACACACAATACTCCCTCACTCTCACACACACAATACCTCCTCACTCTCACACACACAATACCCCCTCACTCTCACACACACAATACCTCCTCACTCTCACACACACAATACCCTCTCACTCTCACACACCATTATCCCCACTATTACTTCTACTGTAGCACCTGGCTGGTGCTCCTTGCTCCTTCTTGGGTAGTAGCTTCCTGCAGTGCTACTTCATAGCTTTCTTGGCCTCTGGTTCCCTGTTTGTATTGTGTGTGAGTGTGACACTCCCCGGCGGAGGACCTGTCTCTGCCTGCTGGCTCTGATCATCTCCGGCCCGTGTTCACCATAGGCTGGGTTTATTCTCTCTACTCTGGCTGACCTTAGCGTGGCCTAGAGTTTGTTTCTCTCATGCAGACCAAATTCCTTCTCACTTCTCATGTGACTTTTGCATGACAGACTAGACAATTCTCCAAAGGTCAAGTGTGACAATCTGAGTTGTGTTGCTCTCCACAATCACCCCAACCCCCCTTTTCATTTTGCCCAACCACTTGAGCTGGACGGTAGAATGACGGTCTCGCTTCATGCAGGTCGGCACTCAATCCCCGACCCTCCAAGTGGTTGGGCACCATTCCTTTCCCCCGTCCCATCCCAAATCCTTATACTGACCCCCCTTCCAAGGGGTATATAGTCGTAATGGCTTGGCGCTTTCTCCTCATAGTTCCTTTCCCTTCCCCCTTTGTCTCCCCCTCCCCCCCCCCGTGTCTCCCCCTCCCCCCCCCGTGTATCCCCCTCCCCCCCCCCCGTGTCTCCCTACTGTTCCTCCCGCGGCGTCACCCTGGGCAGTCGTCCACCAGAGACTAAGGGAAGGTGACGGTGAGGGACGGGGTAGAGGGCGGCAAGGGAAGGAGACGGTGAGGGACGGGGTAGAGGGCGGCAAGGGAAGGTGACGGTGAGGGACGGGGTAGAGGGCGGCTAGGGAAGGAGACGGTGAGGGACGGGGTAGAGGGCGGCAAGGGAAGGAGACGGTGAGGGACGGGGTAGAGGGCGGCAAGGGAAGGTGACGGTGAGGGACGGGGTAGAGGGCGGCAAGGGAAGGAGACGGTGAGGGACGGGGTAGAGGGCGGCAAGGGAAGGAGACGGTGAGGGACGGGGTAGAGGGCGGCTAGGGAAGGAGACGGTGAGGGACGGGGTAGAGGGCGGCTAGGGAAGGAGACGGTGAGGGACGGGGTAGAGGGCGGCTAGGGAAGGAGACGGTGAGGGACGGGTAGAGGGCGGCTAGGGAAGGAGACGGTGAGGGACGGGGTAGAGGGCGGCTAGGGAAGGAGACGGTGAGGGACGGGGTAGAGGGCGGCTAGGGAAGGAGACGGTGAGGGACGGGGTAGAGGGCGGCTAGGGAAGGAGACGGTGAGGGACGGGGTAGAGGGCGGCTAGGGAAGGAGACGGTGAGGGACGGGGTAGAGGGCGGCAAGGGAAGGAGACGGTGAGGGACGGGGTAGAGGGCGGCAAGGGAAGGAGACGGTGAGGGACGGGGTAGAGGGCGGCAAGGGAAGGAGACGGTGAGGGACGGGGTAGAGGGCGGCTAGGGAAGGAGACGGTGAGGGACGGGGTAGAGGGCGGCTAGGGAAGGAGACGGTGAGGGACGGGGTAGAGGGCGGCTAGGGAAGGAGACGGTGAGGGACGGGGTAGAGGGCGGCTAGGGAAGGAGACGGTGAGGGACGGGGTAGAGGGCGGCAAGGGAAGGAGACGGTGAGGGACGGGGTAGAGGGCGGCAAGGGAAGGAGACGGTGAGGGACGGGGTAGAGGGCGGCTAGGGAAGGTGACGGTGAGGGACGGGGTAGAGGGCGGCAAGGGAAGGAGACGGTGAGGGACGGGGTAGAGGGCGGCTAGGGAAGGTGACGGTGAGGGACGGGGTAGAGGGCGGCTAGGGAAGGAGACGGTGAGGGACGGGGTAGAGGGCGGCTAGGGAAGGAGACGGTGAGGGACAGGGTAGAGGGCGGCAAGGGAAGGAGACGGTGAGGGACGGGGTAGAGGGCGGCTAGGGAAGGTGACGGTGAGGGACGGGGTAGAGGGCGGCAAGGGAAGGAGACGGTGAGGGACGGGGTAGAGGGCGGCTAGGGAAGGTGACGGTGAGGGACGGGGTAGAGGGCGGCTAGGGAAGGTGACGGTGAGGGACGGGGTAGAGGGCGGCAAGGGAAGGAGACGGTGAGGGACGGGGTAGAGGGCGGCAAGGGACGGGGTAGAGGGCGGCAAGGGAAGGAGACGGTGAGGGACGGGGTAGAGGGCTGCAAGGGAAGGAGACGGTGAGGGACGGGGTAGAGGGCGGCTAGGGAAGGTGACGGTGAGGGACGGGGTAGAGGGCGGCAAGGGAAGGAGACGGTGAGGGACGGGGTAGAGGGCGGCAAGGGAAGGAGACAGTGAGGGACGGGGTAGAGGGCGGCTAGGGAAGGTGACGGTGAGGGACGGGGTAGAGGGCGGCAAGGGACGGGGTAGAGGGCGGCAAGGGAAGGAGACGGTGAGGGACGGGGTAGAGGGCGGTTAGGGAAGGTGACGGTGAGGGACGGGGTAGAGGGCGGCAAGGGAAGGAGACGGTGAGGGACGGGGTAGAGGGCGGCTAGGGAAGGAGACGGTGAGGGACGGAGTAGAGAGCGGCAAGGGAAGGTGACGGTGAGGGACGGGGTAGAGGGCGGCTAGGCAAGACAACACACTCACTGTGTGTACTTACCTATTGATTCCTGCACGATCAAGCTCTAGCAGCTGAACCCAGCTTTTCTAGCCGTTGGATGTCTAAATACAATGGCAATGTGTGCGTACATGTACGTGTGCGGGTGTGTGCGTGTGCGGGTGTGTGCGGGTGTGTGCGGGTGTGTGCGGGTGTGTGCGGGTGTGTGCGGGTGTGCGCGGGTGTGTGCGGGTGTGTGCGGGTGTGCGCGGGTGTGTGCGGGTGCGTGCGTGTGTGTGTGTGTGCGGGTGCGGGTGTGTGCGGGTGCGGGTGTGTGCGGGTGCGGGTGTGTGCGGGTGCGGGTGTGTGCGGGTGCGGGTGTGTGCGGGTGCGGGTGTGTGCGGGTGCGGGTGTGTGCGGGTGCGGGTGTGTGCGGGTGCGGGTGTGTGCGGGTGCGGGCGGGTGCGGGTGCGGGTGTGTGCGCATGTTCGTGTGCGCCCGTGTGTGTGTGTGTGTGTGTACTCACCTAATTCACCTAATTGTGCTTGCGGGGGGTTGACCTCTAGCTCTTTGGTCCCGCCTCTCAACCGTCAATCAACAGGTGTGCAGGTTCCTGAGCCTATTGGGCTCTATCATATCTATACTTGAAACTGTGTATGGAGTCAGCCTCCACCACATCACTGCCTAATGCATTCCATTTGTCAACCACTCTGACACTAAAAAAGTTCTTTCTAATATCTATGTGGCTCATTTGGGCACTCAGTTTCCACCTGTATCCCCTAGTGCGTGTGCCCCTTGTGTTAAATAGAATGTCTTTATCTACTCTATCAATTCCTTTGAGAATCTTGAATGTGGTGATCATGTCCCCCCCAACTCTTCTGTCTTCCAGCGAAGTAAGGTTTAATTCCTGTAGTCTCTCCTCGTAGCTCATATCTCTCAGCTCGGGTACTAGTCTGGTGGCAAACCTTTGAACCTTTTCCAGTTTGGTCTTATCCTTGACTAGATATGGACTTCATGCTGGGGCTGCATACTCCAGGATTGGCCTACCATATGTGGTATACAAAGTTCTGAATGATTCCTTACACAAGTTTCTGAATGCTGTTCTTATGTTGGCCAGCCTGGCATATGCCGCTGATGTTATCCTCTTGATATGGGCTGCAGGAGACAGGTCTGGCGTGATATCAACCCCCATGTCTTTCTTTCTCTGACTCTTGAAGTATTTCATCTCCCAGATGGTACCTAGTATCTGGCCTCTTGCTCCCTGCACCTATCTTCATTAAATTACATTTGGTTGGGTTAAACTCTAACAACCATTTGTTTGACCATTCCTTTAGCTTGTCTAGGTCTCCTTGAAGCCTCAAGCAGTCCTGTCTTAATCTTTCTCATAATTTTGGCATCGTCCGCAAACATTGAGAGAAATGAATCTATATCCTCCGGGAGATCATTTACATATATCAGAAATATTAGTATATTTTGGTAGCAGTCTTTCCTGTAGACATATATTATTAAATATGACCGAAAAAGTAAGATTAATAATTCTAACACGAATTTTTCTCAATCTTTCGTACATTACGCTTCACTGTTGGAGGTAAATCAAAAATCACTTCTCCAAAATTCATTTTTATTTCTAGTCTGACGCGACACGGGCGCGTTTCGTAAAACTTATTACATTTTCAAAGACTTCACAAATACACAACTAATTAGAACTTGCGTTTCTCTGATTTTATATCTACATTTGAGTGAGGTGGGAAGGGTGATGTGGCATTAACACAAGACAGAACAATAGGGGATATTAATAGGGTATTAAAAGTATCAACACAAGACAGAACAGAAACAATGGGTATTGAATAGAAGTGTTTGTAGAAAGCCTATTGGTCCATATTTCTTGATGCTTCTATATTGGAGCGGAGTCTTGAGGTGGGTAGAATATAGTTGTGCAATAATTGGCTGTTGATTGCTGGTGTTGACTTCTTGATGTGTAGTGCCTCGCAAACGTCAAGCCGCCTGCTATCGCTGTATCTATCGATGATTTCTGTGTTGTTTACTAGGATTTCTCTGGCGATGGTTTGGTTATGGGAAGAGATTATATGTTCCTTAATGGAGCCCTGTTGCTTATGCATCGTTAAACGCCTAGAAAGAGATGTTGTTGTCTTGCCTATATACTGGGTTTTTTGGAGCTTACAGTCCCCAAGTGGGCATTTGAAGGCATAGACGACGTTAGTCTCTTTTAAAGCGTTCTGTTTTGTGTCTGGAGAGTTTCTCATGAGTAGGCTGGCCGTTTTTCTGGTTTTATAGTAAATCGTTAGTTGTATCCTCTGATTTTTGTCTGTAGGGATAACGTTTCTATTAACAATATCTTTCAGGACCCTTTCCTCCGTTTTATGAACTGTGGAAAAGAAGTTCCTGTAAAATAGTCTAATAGGGGGTATAGGTGTTGTGTTAGTTGTCTCTTCGGAGGTTGCATGGCTTTTCACTTTCCTTCTTATGATGTCTTCGATGAAACCATTGGAGAAGCCGTTATTGACTAGGACCTGCCTAACCCTACGGAGTTCTACGTCGACTTGCTTCCATTCTGAGCTGTGGCTGAGAGCACGGTCGACGTATGCGTTAACAACACTCCTCTTGTACCTGTCAGGGCAGTCGCTGTTGGCATTTAGGCACATTCCTATGTTTGTTTCCTTAGTGTAGACTGCAGTGTGGAAACCTCCGCCCTTTTCCATGACTGTTACATCTAGAAAAGGCAGCTTCCCATCCTTTTCCGTCTCGTAAGTGAAACGCAGCACGGAACTCTGCTCAAATGCCTCCTTCAGCTCCTGCAGATGTCTGACATCAGGTACCTGTGTAAAAATGTCGTCAACATACCTGCAGTATATGGCCGGTTTCAAGTTCATGTCGACTAAGACTTTTTGCTCGACGGTACCCATGTAGAAGTTTGCAAACAGGACACCTAGGGGAGAACCCATGGCGAAGGGCGGTAAGGGAAGGTGACGGTGAGGGACAGGGTAGTGGGCGGCTAGGGAAGGAGACGGTGAGGGACGGGGTAGAGGGCGGCAAGGGAAGGAGACGGTGAGGGACGGGGTAGAGGGCGGCTAGGGAAGGAGACGATGAGGGACGGGGGTAGAGGGCGGCTAGGGAAGGAGACGGTGAGGGACGGGGTAGAGGGCGGCAAGGGAAGGAGACGGTGAGGGACGGGGTAGAGGGCGGCAAGGGAAGGAGACGGTGAGGGACGGGGGTAGAGGGCGGCTAGGGAAGGAGACGGTGAGGGACGGGGTAGAGGGCGGCAAGGGAAGGAGACGGTGAGGGACGGGGTAGAGGGCGGCAAGGGAAGGAGACGGTGAGGGACGGGGTAGTGGGCGGCAAGGGAAGGAGACGGTGAGGGACGGGGTAGAGGGCGGCAAGGGAAGGAGACGGTGAGGGACGGGGTAGTGGGCGGCAAGGGAAGGAGACGGTGAGGGACGGGGTAGTGGGCGGCTAGGGAAGGAGACGGTGAGGGCGGGGTAGGGAAGGAGACGGTGAGGGACGGGGTAGAGGGCGGCAAGGGAAGGTGACTGTGAGGGACGGGGTAGAGGGCGGCAAGGGAAGGTGACGGTGAGGGACGGGGTAGTGGGCGGCAAGGGAAGGAGACGGTGAGGGACGGGGTAGAGGGCGGCTAGGGAAGGTGACGGTGAGGGACGGGGTAGAGGGCGGCAAGGGAAGGAGACGGTGAGGGACGGGGTAGAGGGCGGCAAGGGAAGGAGACGGTGAGGGACGGGGTAGTGGGCGGCAAGGGAAGGAGACGGTGAGGGACGGGGTAGAGGGCGGCAAGGGAAGGTGACGGTGAGGGACGGGGTAGAGGGCGGCAAGGGAAGGTGACGGTGAGGGACGGGGTAGAGGGCGGCTAGGGAAGACAACACACTCACTGTGTGTACTTACCTATTGATTCCTGCACGATCAAGCTCTAGCAGCTGAACTCTGCTTTTCTAGCCGTTGGATGTCTAAATACAATGGCAATGTGTGCGTACATGTACGTGTGTGTGCGGGTGTGTGCGGGTGTGTGCGGGTGTGTGCGGGTGTGTGCGTGCGGGTGTGTGCGTGTGCGGGTGTGTGCGTGTGCGGGTGTGTGCGTGTGCGGGTGTGTGCGGGTGTGTGCGTGTGCGGGTGTGTGCGTGTGCGGGTGTGTGCGTGTGCGGGTGTGCGGGTGTGTGCGGGCGTGTGCGGGCGTGTGCGGGTGTGTGCGGGCGTGTGCGGGTGTGTGCGGCGTGTGCGGGTGTGTGCGGGCGTGTGCGGGTGTGTGCGGGCGTGTGCGGGCGTGTGCGGGCGTGTGCGGGTGTGTGCGGGCGTGTGCGGGCGTGTGCGGGCGTGTGCGGGCGTGTGCGGGGTGTGCGGGCGTGTGCGGGTGTGTGCGGGCGTGTGCGGGTGTGTGCGGGCGTGTGCGGGTGTGTGCGGGCGTGTGCGGGTGTGTGCGGGCGTGTGCGGGTGTGTGCGGGCGTGTGCGGGTGTGTGCGGGCGTGTGCGGGTGTGTGCGGGCGTGTGCGGGTGTGTGCGGTGTGTGTGCGGGTGTGTGCGTGTGCGGGTTTGCGAGTGTGCGGGTGTGCGCGTGTGCGGGTGTGTGCGTGTGCGGGTGTGTGCGGGTGTGTGCGGGTGTGTGCGTGTGCGGGTGTGTGCGTGTGCGGGTGTGTGCGTGTGCGGGTGTGTGCGTGTGCGGGTGTGTGCGTGTGCGGGTGTGTGCGTGTGCGGGTGTGTGCGTGTGCGGGTGTGTGCGCCCGTGTGTGTGTGTGTGTACTCACCTAATTCACCTAATTGTGCTTGCGGGGGTTGACCTCTAGCTCTTTGGTCCCGCCTCTCAACCGTCAATCAACAGGTGTGCAGGTTCCTGAGCCTATTGGGCTCTATCATATCTATACTTGAAACTGTGTATGGAGTCAGCCTCCACCACATCACTGCCTAATGCATTCCATTTGTCAACCACTCTGACACTAAAAAAGTTCTTTCTAATATCTATGTGGCTCATTTGGGCACTCAGTTTCCACCTGTATCCCCTAGTGCGTGTGCCCCTTGTGTTAAATAGACTGTCTTTATCTACTCTATCAATTCCTTTGAGAATCTTGAATGTGGTGATCATGTCCCCCCTAACTCTTCTGTCTTCCAGCGAAGTAAGGTTTAATTCCCTTAGTCTCTCCTCGTAGCTCATATCTCTCAGCTCGGGTACTAGTCTGGTGGCAAACCTTTGAACCTTTTCCAGTTTGGTCTTATCCTTGACTAGATATGGACTCCATGCTGGGGCTGCATACTCCAGGATTGGCCTAACATATGTGGTATACAAAGTTCTGAATGATTCCTTACAGAAGTTTCTGAATGCCGTTCTTATGTTGGCCAGCCTGGCATATGCCGCTGATGTTATCCTCTTGATATGGGCTGCAGGAGACAGGTCTGGCGTGATATCAACCCCCAAGTCTTTCTTTCTCTGACTCTTGAAGTATTTCATCTCCCAGATGGTACCTAGTATCTGGCCTCTTGCTCCCTGCACCTATCTTCATTAAATTACATTTGCTTGGGTTAAACTCTAACAACCATTTGTTTGACCATTCCTTTAGCTTGTCTAGGTCTCCTTGAAGCCTCAAGCAGTCCTCTGTCTTAATCTTTCTCATAATTTTGGCATCGTCCGCAAACATTGAGAGAAATGAATCTATATCCTCCGGGAGATCATTTACATATATCAGAAACAAGATAGGACCGAGTACAGAGCCCTGTGGGACTCCACTGGTGACTTCACGCCAATCTGAGGTCTCGCCCCTCACCGTAACTCTCTGCTTCCTATTGCTCAGGTACTCCCTTATCCACTGGAGCACTTTACCAGCTACACCTGCCTGACTCTCCAGCTTATGTACGAGCCTCTTATGCAGTACTGTGTCAAAGGCTTTCCGACAATCCAAGAAAATGCAGTCCGCCCAGCCTTCTCTTTCTTGCTTAATCTTTGTCACCTGGTCGTAGAATTCTACACTGAATCCACATTTGCCGTCTTCCATATTTCTGGTAGGTCTCCCGTCTCCAGTGACCTACTATACACTATGGAGAGTGGCAAGCAAAGTACCTCTGCACACTCTTTCAGTATCCATGGTGAGATCCCATCTGGACCAACAACCTTTCTAACATCCAGATCCAGCAGGTGTCTCTTGACCTCCTCTCTCGTAATTTCGAACCCTTCCAAGGCCGCCTGGTTTAGCTCCCTTTCTCTTAGCACAGTGACCTCACCTTGTTCTATTGTGAAGACCTCCTGGAACATCTTGTTGAGTTCTTCACACACCTGTTTGTCATTCTCTGTATACCTGTCCTTGCCTGTTCTAAGTTTCAATACCTGTTCTTTCACTGTTGTTTTCCTTCTGATGTGATTGTGGAGACGCTTTGGTTTGGTCTTGGCTTTGTTTCCTATATCATTTTCATAACTTTTCTCTGCTTCTCTTCTCACCCTGACATACTCATTCCTGGTTCTCTAGTATCTCTCTCTCTGCTTTCTGGTGTTCTGTTATTCCGGAAGTTCCTCCACGCCCTTTTCTTCAGTTTCTTTGCTTCCATGCATACCCTATTATACCATGGATTCTTCTGTTGCTTCTCGGATTTTTCCCTTTGGCTGGAATGAACCTGTTTACTGCCTCCTAACACTTCTGGGTAACATAGTCCATCATATCTTGTACAGACTTATCTTTGAGGTCTGTGTCCCACGGTATTTCCCTTAGGAAAATTCTCATCTCTTCATAATTTCCCTTTCGGTATGCCAGATTTTTGTTTCCTAGTTCTTTTTTGGGGGAGATAATTCCTACCTCTACCAGGTACTCAAAGTTCAATACACTGTGATCACTCATTCCCAAGGGTGCTTCCATCTTAACTTCCCTTATATCCCACTCATTTCGGGTAAATATCAAATCAAGCATTGGTGGTTCATCGTCTCCTTTCATTCTTGTTGGTTCCTTGATGTACTGGCTTAGAAAGTTTCTTGTTGCCACATCCAGCAGCTTAGCTCTCCATGTTTCTGGTCCTCCATGCGGGTCTCTGTTCTCCCAATCTATCTTCCCATGGTTGAAGTCTCACATAATTAGTAGTCCAGATCCATTCCTGCTAGCAACAGAAGCTGCTCTCTCTATTATGTTAATGGTGGCCATGTTGTTTCTATCATATTCCTGTCTGGTCTTCTGTCATTTGGTGGTGGATTATATATGACTACGACTATAATTTTTTGCTCTCCAGTTGTTTTGGTATCCGTTATGTAATCACTGAAACCTTCACAGCCCTGAATAACCATCTCCTCAAATCCCAGTCTTTTCTTACCAGCAGAGCTACCCCACCACCATCTCTTCCTTACCTCTCTTTCCTCATAACATAATAGTCCTGTGGGAACACTGTATTTGTTATGGTTTTTGTTAGCTTTGTTTCTGTGAGAGCTATTATGTCTGGGTTTCCCTCTAGTACTGTGATGGTGTTCCCCCCCTTATATTCCTCCCACGCCTGCAGTAAGTCATGTCCACTTTACCCGAGCGTTCTCTATGTCGCAGGCATCAGTTTGATATATGTGGGAGAATGTAGTGTTCTCGGAGTGCCGAGAAATTTGTAAAAGAAGAGTATTTTGGCCTGCGGTTTAGGCCCTTTAGGAAGCCAATATGACGCTGGCTACTCTGTTTTGCCGCCAAAACTGTGTGACGTCAGTCCGGTCAGAGCGCCACAGCGGCGCCATCAGTCTAAGACAGCACGTCAAGGAGGTCGGACGTGTGCTGGGGGGTCCTGTCAGTTGGACAGTTTACCCCGTCTCCGGAGGACTTACGCATTACCCGTGGTCTGCCATCACCTGTGGGGTCTTCCTTCGTTCATGTGTTGGACCAGAGAAGGAATTGACAGAATATTGAGCAACAAGTGCTCCAGGAACAGGTGTTGTGCAAGAGTGTAGTCTAGGCAGCGACGTATGCGATGGCTGATAGCTCCACAGTGATGACGTAGTGGCTGGGCCAATCCTCCGGAGGGAATCAGTCTGACACGACACGTCAAGGTGGTTGGACGTGCGAAGATTGGTCCTGTCAGTTTGACAGTTGTTTCCCGCTCCCGTGGATTTTACGCGTCACCTGAAGTCTGCAAGTACTCTGTGAGGTCTTCCTTCGTTCATGTGTTGGACCAGAGAGGGAATCGACGGGATATTGAGCAACAAGTGCTCCAGGACATGTACTGGGCAAGAAGAAGTGAAGTCTGTGCAGTGACGTATGCGACGTCTGAGGCAGTTCACCCGTTTGTGACGGCGTAGTGGCTGGACCGAGCCTCCGGGAAGCAGCGGAAGAAGAAAACTATTCGGGAATCCGAACGACTGCAGCCGAGACGTAGGCGGGCAGCCATAGCTGGGAGGAGAAGTTGACGGCCGGGAGACCGACTCCAACCCTACGAGAAGTCGTGGAGGAGCACGGACCTGCAGTGAAAAGGCACGGAGACGACGCGTTTATGGTGGGACGTTGATTGAGTTCCTGGAGGACACGACAGAGTGTGTGTGGGGGCGTTCCCTACACGAGGCAGGAGCCAGGACCAGGAGCTACAACTCAACTCTCACCGGAGGATAGGTGGAAGTAGGTGATTCTAGTTTCCCTCCCAATTCCCCTTTAGTCAGCTATATTATTTAGCCAGAGTATTTTGTATGTCGTGAGCAAGGCTCACCTATGTCACAGTAAGGCACCAGTGTGCAGAGTGGGACTATATAGAGTGCTCACGGAATTTATTACTATTATTGGTGTATGCAGGCACCCGGAGTAATTGATGAATTTACTGTGTTGATAACGTCTTTCATGAGACTTTAATATGATCATTTAGTGAGAGAATATATATATAAATAGGCCAGTATTTGGAGTTAGGCTATGTGCCCAGTAACTATGTTATTACCATTATTGATGTCTATGATTCATCCATATATATATATGTCTATGCTTGTGTATTGAATAATCATTCATGTGTGCAGTGAATAATTGTGTTATCGCCCACGAAAGGAATTACTGAGAACTCCAGTGATATATACTTGCATACGTTATCATTAAATGAAAGGCAGTGTGTAATACCATGACAGTGAATTATTGTGACCTTTAATATAGAAATGTTTGATTGAGCTCAAGATCAGTGTAGCGAAGTATTTACGTGCTATTGTTGCAAATATTGTGTGTTCGAACTTCTAGTGATCTTAGAGAATTTAAAGAAACAGAGCGCATGACGCCAGGAAAACAAGCAATAAACGCTCACACGGCGAGAAGGGCGCGGCCCAGCTGATTTTGACATTGACGCGAGGGGGAGCATTGCCAGCTTGGCGAGTTCATGATTATATGTGTGGGAACGAGCGACTTCCGCTTGGAACAGCTGTTTGCTTATTTGATATAATCTTGTGGTGTCTTTGAATGAGTTTTAAGTAAAATACAAAGTACATTGGTGTTTATATCATCCCCTCCATATTTCTTGTGGCTATATAAAACCTGAAAGCAAATAGGGATAGAAGTAAATACCTGCCTGATATCAGATCTATTGAGTGTGTCCTTGCCACTGTTACCACAATTCAACAAAACCACTGACGTGTTACTGGACACCGGAAACACCAGTTGGCGACCTTGTGGTTAGTAGTAGAGCCCATGACGGGGCGGGCACACAATAGTTAAGTGAACAAGTTGTGTTCCCACTCCTTCTCGATCAGAGGCCGGTTGGGATTGACTGGGATACACTCCTGGCGTACAGTGGCGCCGCGAGGATAGAGTGAAGACCCGCAGGGCTACGGTGAGTGACCTTAAGTATACTGTTACTCGCCCCTTTCCCCTCTCATTGGAGGTGAACCCCGACATTGGCGACCTTGCCAGGATTAAGTACTTATACTGTCGCTTACCGAGAAACCACGACATTGGCGACCTTGCCAGGATTAAGTACTTATACTGTCGCTCACCGATAAACCCCGACAGTACTCATTCTCTAAGCTCATTTGCTTTATTTGTAATTCCATCTATGTTAGTGTACATTGCCTCGAGGTTCACTTTCTTCTGTCCCTTCTCATATCGCCTCCTTGGTGAGTGTGCTGCTGGTGGGGGAATCTATTCTATGGGTGTGAGGATCTGTGAGGTGGATAACAGGGTCTCAGAGGATACCGAGATGAGGGGTGGGGGGTCAAGTGAAAGGGGAGGGACAGGAAGGGTATGGGGTGAAAGGGAAGGGAGGACAGGAAGGAAAAGGGGGGAGGGGGGACATGGCGGGAGGACAGGAGGGGTAGAAGGGTGGGGATTGGGTGTGGGGGAGGGAGATTTGGCTGAGCATTTGAGTGGGGGCAGGGAGGGTTTGGGGTAGGGGGTTTTCTATGCAGAGGAGGGTGGTGGGGTTGCCCTCCCCGCTGGTGTTACTGGTTAGCTGGTTGTGGATTCCCCCCTCGCATCTGGGGATTGTGTGTTGGGAGCTGTTATTTCCAGGTTTTCCCCTCTCGCCCTACGCCTCTTCCTTGCTTCTGCCGCCATGGCTCTCTCCTCTCTCGTCATGTCTCTCTGGAGGAATACATTTTTGAATTCTCCCACATTTTACAGGTAGCTCTCCTTGTTAGAATCTTCTCTTTCGTGTTCTCGTTTGCAAACACTATCTTTAACACACGGTCTCGGTCTTTGTTGTACCAGCCTAGCCTGAAAACCTTCTCAATGCTATGCTCAGCCCCTTCCATGTCTAGTGCCTTCAGTATTTCATTCACTGCAGCTTTGTCCTTATCATTCCACTCTGTCCTATTGGAGTCTTTTCCTTTCCAGCAGCTGGCTAGTGGAGCGTTGCCGCTTCCTGTGAGGTGGCTGCTTTCATGGCTACCTCCATCATTGCAGACATTACTTCAGAATTTTTTTTTAAGCATTTCTGCAAATGTTGCTTTTATTGTGGCATTCTCTTCCAAAATACTATTACCACTTTCTCCCTAGATGATTTTCCGAGTCTCAGCATCGATACCGTTCTCTTTGAGGGCTCTAATCTCCTCCTTTGCTGCTGTCAGCTCTCTTTTCAGGTTGCTTATTTCGTTCTTCATTTCCTGCATCATTTCTTGCATCTCCCTCTTGATGTCCTCATCAAGAGTGTGTGTGAGTGTGTGTGTGTGTGTGTGTGTGTGTGTGTGTGTGTGTGTGTGTGTGTGTGTGTGTGTGTGTGTGTGTGTGTGTGTGTGTGTGTGTGTGTGTGTGTGTGTGTGTGTGTGTGCGCGCGCGAGCGTGTGCTCGTGCGTGTCCCAAACCCCCTCCTCTCCGGGGGTCACCATGAACAACAAACCACATAAGACAGAGCGGTGATATTTGGAGTACATAGACGAGCCCTTTGAGCAACTCCACCGACTGGATCTTCCAACCTCAACTGCACAGCCGGGTGTATTTACCTCCCTCGGCATGTCCAGCCCAGACCATGAACTTGGCCCTCACCAAAGCACTGTAGAAAACTATTACCCCCCACAGAGGAACGCCTAGACTGGCAGTACCTCTGGTGGTGGCCTCCCCCAGGGCGAGGGAAAACTTGCCAACCTACGTGTTGTCATGTGAGTGTGTGTGTAACAAGTGTAACACATCTGACTTAGAATCACACGTCTCCCTTGATTACAACCAAACTTTGTTCTCTAATGAGAGCCCATAATGCTTGAAACATACTGATGCTGATAGAGCTGTAGTGTGTGTAATCACACTATGTAACTGTAGTCCCCGTGGCACAGTGGTAAAACACTCGCCCGGCACTTCGCGAGCACTTTGGCCTTGGTTCGTACCCTGGCCGGGGAAGATGGACTGGGCACCAATCTTTAATTGTAGCCAATGTTCACCCAGTAGTGAATGGGTACCTGGTTATTAAACGACTTGGCAGGTTGTATTCCAGAGGAAAAGTAGGATTAAGGACCTGGTGGAAACGCTATGCATGGTAATGACTTTACAAGAATGTAAGAACTCTTGTATATATAAATAAAAACAAAAACCAATGAAGAAATAGAGGGAGTACAGCAATTCTGTTGTTAGAAGCCATCCTGGAAGGCTACTGATGGCAGTATTATGCCTCACGCAATGTGTACACACACACACACGAGGTCAGGTCAACGGCCGACCCAGGATTAGTGAAGGACTCCTGGCACCACAACCCACATCACCACGGATGAACCTGTAGCGACCCTCTAAAACAGGCGCTGCAGAATAACCGATCGCTGATTGGCCAGTCCCAGAGACAAAAGCTGAAGCTCATTAAAGCATGATTTGTGTATTGGGTCAAATATTCCAGCCTTGGGAAGTCAGGCATAACAGATGTGTGATTTGTTTGTTGGCAACTGGACTGTTGAAAAGTGTACCACTTATCGTGTGTTATCTGTCATCTGTATAGAGAGATACACAAGTGTTCTGTGAACGTTGTGTGAGAACCACAAGTGTCACCACAGAGAATCTAAGAGTAAAATGCTTTAAACGAAAGTCAGAAGGAAGAACCAAAACTGTAGATGTCACTCTGTTTTTCTCTCTCAAACTTGTTTTTAGCTGCCAAACGCCACCCACGTGGTACTCTACCAACAGCAGCACCTCCAACTGTTAAGAGACCCGCTGCTAACCTACTACTCCACATGATGCACTCATGCACCTGTACACCTCACACGTCACTTTAGCTCAAGTATCTTAAGTGTGCCTGCGTTCTGACCCAATATGTTATCTACATTGATACTGTATGCAGTCCTTTTAGATTGCACCACCACGACTTCTCCGACGTTGAGGAGTGTAATCCAGTATATCCAAAGTCGTCCCACAAGATCGACCATCGCGAAGACCAACTGGTCACACCTTCTGCGAGATGTGTATATGCGAGTTATTGATATGAAGGTATGAGGCCGGCATACTGTAAGGATTAAGCTCTGTTGGTTGCTCGCCCGGTGTAGCAGGTGGACCCTGGTAGGGTTGCTGATGTGGCCTGAGTGATGGGGGGCCCCATCTCCCCCGTTCTGTAGGGTCACTCTGTTGGTCTAGTTTACTGGCAAAGGTGACTACCCTCCAGTGGAGCTGGTGTTATGCGAGATGCTGCGTGTGGATGTGGCTGTCATCTATGGCGTGGAGTTCGTCTCTTCTCATCGGGAAGTGGTGAAATGTGCTGCCGCAGAGGATTACAGTGTGCTTTTACACGGCTATGAGGTGCAGTCGTTTCAACTGCCAGACGCTGCTGGTTCGATGGTTATCTCTAACCGGAGTGGTGCCCTCACCTATGTCAGTGTCCATGGTGCTCCACTTGAATTCCTGGAGGAGCTGCTATGGAAGTACTTTGCGCAACTTGGTGCTGTTGTGAGTGTGAGGTTCAATATGATTTCCTCCTAGCGCCTCCGAGGCATACAGACTAGTATCCGCACCCTGGGGAAGTGGCTGCATACGGAAATCCCATGTTCCGTGAAACTTATGGGCTATTACATCCATAACATACCATGCACAGCAGCCTCGCATGTGCTTCCGCTGCTGGCTGTTGGGCCATCTGGCTGCTGGCTGTTGGGCCATCTGGCTGCTGGCTGCTTGGCGGCTGCCCTCGAGAGCGTTAATCTTTCACGAAGAAGATTTTCTTCCGTTAGCTGTTGATGAGGATCCAGCGTGTGGAGTTGTGCAAATACCTGTGGATGTCGAGCCTCGCCTGTTATCGGTTTCTGTGCTGGCTCCTGCTGGTGTTCGGGTGCCTGATACTGCGCAGTTGCCGGGTTTGTGTTCGGTGGCTGTTGGTGGTGATGCTGGGGTGGGTGTGGCCCGGTCAAAGGCCTTGTCTCCACATCCGTCTTCTGTAGATGTTCCAGCCGGTACTCCTGTGGCTCCTGTCTTTGTGCCCCCGTCACCCCCACTGCCTTTGTCACCAGTGCTGCTAGATGTTGTGTATTCCGGGCCTCCTGCTGAGATTGGGCCTATCCTCCATGTGGTCGCTGTTGCCGAGGTCCTGCGTCATGCCTGGGTAAGGGCTCCCAGCGTCTCTCATGTCTCGGCTTCTGGTCCAATGGACAGCTCGGACGATTTGCGTCCGGATCTTAAGCACTCGGGGCTCTCTTACCCTATTTTGGCCTTGGTGGACGTGGCCTGGGCGGATGTGGGGGGAGTTTCAAAGTTTTGTCGTCTTCTGTGGACGTTGTGGATCATGGTACCGTCTTGTGATGGCGGTATGGCTTCGGCCGTGGTGGTGGCGGAGGTACACGCGGCGGATGGCGGCGAGACTGTGGGGAGCTCTGCGTTGTTACTTGAGCCCCCTCCCTCCAGCAAAGCCTGTTGTCGTCCTCCCACAGTGGGAGACGGTTCCTTCTCCCGAAGTGGCTTCTGTCGTCCTGAAGAAGGATGTTCCTCGTGGGAGATCTGAGTCTGTGCTGTTGCAGAACGTTGGGTGTGATTCCCCCCTGTGGTGCCACCCCCCTGTTGCTGGCCCTGCTGGGGGGGGGGGTTGCCTCCTTGGGGCCCATTCTGGTGCTTGGTTTTGTACCTCCGGGTGCGACGGAATGGGTCATGCCAGTTCTGTGGATTTCTTCGACTGTGTGGGTGCCTAGTGTGCAGAAATTCGTCACTGGCATTCCTGAGTTCATGTTGCACCCCCGGGAGATGCCTGGGAATATTTCCGACGATGAGTGGCTAATGTGGGAGGCATACTGTATCCTATTTCCAAGGGCTGAGTTTCCTCAAAAATATAAGAAATATGTTAAATGATGTGTTCTTGTTTATACACTCATATTATGTTTATTTTCAGTTTAGTGGCCCAGTTGGCCCTTCAGACCTATGGTCTTGTACCTTTGTTTCTGTATGCTCTCCTTGTGTTTCTGTATGTTCTCCTTGTGTTTCTGTATGTACTGTGTTGTGTTTGTGTATCCGTTTTGGACTACCCTCTGTATTGTATTGTGTATCCTCATTGCTATATATTTTGTGTTTCTGTGTTTTCCAATGTTTGTGTTTTTTTTGTGTATCATGTTATTTTTCTGTAATTATTTTATGGTAATTATTTAGCATGCTTTGCATGGAAATATAAAAATAAAAATAATAAAATTTTATTTTTTGTGTTATTGTCGATCTGTGCGTCGATTCTAGATCAGCGAAAGCTTGCTTGCTTTGCTACCCACCTACAACAGGTGGAGGCAAGAGGTAAAGACATACCTGATGGTGATCAATTAATTAGCTGTTTGATATCACGATTGTTTCATCTGTTGTATTGACTGTCTGCATAACAGATCATTATTTTGTTGATTCTGCATTCCATTATATCGATTGACGGATCATCCAGCTGTTGGAACTCCTGTGTTCCTATAAAATAAATTGGAACATACACACATGGGGTCCGTGTTTCGAGTCTCCTAAAGCCCAGGTGAATGGAATCCTGTGTTCCTCTTGCAACTGTCAGTGTTAAGAAAGCCATAGTAATGATTGGTTGTCTTAGTAAATGTTAAGACATGATTGTCCACAAGTGAACTATGTGATTGGTCAGATGAGATGCCACAGTGTCCCCTGATGCTGTACAAGCTTTACTAACATCCCTCTAAGAATATTAGAAACCTCTATATTATTAGCACCCAAGATTTGTGAATACTTGTCTATGAGTTATATTATTTAGTAAAGAAAGTTTTATACAATACCATCACTCACATGGTTACTTTCAGTACTAATTCTCCCTCCAAGTCCTAAGACATTATAAAGCCTCTTTCTGTTAAAACCAGATCTTTAGTTAAGTTTACAACTCTTCAACTTCTTAAAACTATCCACTTTCATAAATTTACAAATCTGATGATGACCCACTGAGAAGTTCTGTGGTGTTTTTGTTGCATTGAAGTTGACTCATTAGACCAGTGTGATTCTAGGCCAAGAGAGCGTGTTGATAAAGACTGCCCCACAAAGGGGCTGGACCCTTACTTTACCCTGTACTCCCTGGCCCGTATGCTTGCTCTCATATTCGCTAAGCTCAAATGACATTGAAGCTGTCACCCATTGTAAAGTTGAGATGGTGCATGCAATTGCAGCCAGAGTAGAGCAAAATTTCACAACACACTAATGTTGGAGTAACTTGACTTGCAACAGTCTCCATAAGTAATAATGGCATTCTCTACAGTTTCTTCAACCAGCTTTTATACTTATTGCTATTAAGTGACAGACAACTCGCTCAGACCGTTATACCCCGGGAACATGGGAAGGATAAAGTGATCACCTCCTTTGTAGGGAAATCTACCGGTGAATGACTTGATTATTAATTCAAGAAATTGTATTTATTACTTTTGAGCGGACTGTATTTTATCATTTATTTTCATCAGTAAACTTCCCTTCATACATTTGTGGAGAGATATATTTTTATCTTACCGAAATTAAACGGAAGATTTAATTCTTAAGGAGTATAATCACACTACTACTTGTTAGGTAAAGAATTCTATAACCAAAGCTGTTGGGTAGTGTGAGACTTGGTCCTCAAGCCTGGGACTTGGTCCCAGGCTGGAGGACCACAACATACAACTTGCTCACAACATACCTGGTGTGCTCACAATACACCTGGTGTGCTCACAACATACCTGGAGTGCTCACAATACACCTGGGGTGCTCACAAAACACCTGGTGTGCTCACAATATACCTGGAGTGCTCACAATATACCTGGTGTGTTCACAATATACCTG
Source organism: Procambarus clarkii (assembly GCF_020424385.1). Lineage (NCBI taxonomy): Eukaryota > Metazoa > Arthropoda > Malacostraca > Decapoda > Cambaridae > Procambarus > Procambarus clarkii. The sequence goes on from NW_025554061.1 coordinate 120,789, forward strand.
GTGTGTTCACAATATACCTGGTGTTCTCACAATATACCTGGTGTACTCACAATATACCTGGTGTACTCACAATATACCTGGTGTGCTCAAAACATACCTGGTGTGCTCAAAATATACCTGCTGTGCTCACAATATACCTGCTGTGCTCACAATATACCTGCTGTGCTCACAATATACCTGCTGTGCTCACAATATACCTGCTATGCTCACAATATACCTGCTATGCTCACATTATACCTGGAGTGCTCATAATATACCTGGTGTGCTCACAACATATCTGGTGTGCTCACAATATACCTGGTGTGCTCACAATATACCTGGTGTGCTCACAATATACCTGGTGTGCTCACAATATACCTGGTGTGCTCACAATATACCTGGTGTGCTCGCAACATACCTGGAGTGCTCACAAAATACCTGGTGTGATCACAATATACGTAGTGTGCTCACAATATACCTGCTGTGCTCACAACATACCTGGAGTGCTCACAATACACCTGGGGTGCTCACAATACACCTCGTGTGCACACAATATACCTGGTGTTCTCACAATATACCTGGTGTGCTCACAATATACCTGGTGTGCTCACAAAATACCTGGTGTACCCACAACATACATGGAATGCTCACAACATACCTGGAGTGCTCACAACATACCTGGTGTGCTCACAACATACCTGGTGTGCTCACAACATACCTGGTGTGCTCACAACATACCTGGTGTGCTCACAACATACCTGGTGTGCTCACAACATACCTGGTGTGCTCACAACATACCTGGTGTGCTCACAACATACCTGGTGTGCTCACAACATACCTGGTGTGCTCACAACATACCTGGTGTGCTCACAACATACCTGGTGTGCTCACAACATACCTGGTGTGCTCACAACATACCTGGTGTGCTCACAACATACCTGGTGTGCTCACAACATACCTGGTGTGCTCACAACATACCTGGTGTGCTCACAACATACCTGGTGTGCTCACAACATACCTGGTGTGCTCACAACATACCTGGTGTGCTCACAACATACCTGGTGTGCTCACAACATACCTGGTGTGCTCACAACATACCTGGTGTGCTCACAACATACCTGGTGTGCTCACAACATACCTGGTGTGCTCACAACATACCTGGAGTGCTCACAACATACCTGGTGTGCTCACAACATACCTGGTGTGCTCACAACATACCTGGTGTGCTCACAACATACCTGGTGTGCTCACAACATACCTGGTGTGCTCACAATATACCTGGTGTGCTCACAATATACCTGGTGTGCTCACAATATACCTGGTGTGCCCACAACATACATGGAATGCTCACAACATATCTGGTGTGCTCACAATATAACTGGTGTGCTCACAATATAACTGGTGTGCTCACAATATACCTGGTGTGCTCACAATATACCTGGTGTGCTCACAACATACCTGGAGTGCTCACAATATACCTGGTGTGCTCACAACATACCTGGAGTGCTCACAACATATCTGGTGTGCTCACAACATACCTGGTGTGCTCACAACATATCTGGTGTGCTCACAACATATCTGGTGTGCTCACAACATATCTGGTGTGCTCACAACATATCTGGTGTGCTCACAACATATCTGGTGTGCTCACAACATATCTGGAGTGCTCACAATATACCTGGTGTGCTCACAACATACCTGGTGTGCTCACAACATACCTGGAGTGCTCACAATATGCCTGGGGTGCTCACAATACACCTGGTGTGCTCACAATATACCTGGAGTGCTCACAACATACCTGGTGTGCTCACAACATACCTGGTGTGCTCACATTACACATGGAGTGCTCACAACATAACTGGAGTGCTCACAACATAACTGGGGTGCTCACAATATACCTCGTGTGCTCACCACATACCTGGAGTGCTCACAACATACCTAGTGTGCTCACAATATACCTGGTGTGCTCACAACATACCTGGTGTGCTCACAATATACCTGGTGTGCTCACAATATACCTGGATTGCTCACAATATACCTGGTGTGCCCACAACATACATGGAATGCTCACAACATACACGAAATGCTCACAACATATCTGGTGTGCTCACAATATACCTGGTGTGCTCCCAATATACCTGGTGTACCCACAACATACATGGAATGCTCAGAACATATCTGGTGTGTTCAAAATATAACTGGTGTGCTCTCAATATACCTGGTGTGCTCACAATATATAACTGGTGTGCTCACAACATACCTAGAGTGCTCACAATATATCTGGTGTGCACACAACATATATGGAATGCTCACAACATACTTGGTGTGCTCACAACATACCTGGGTGCTCACAATATACCTGGAGTGCTCACAATATATCTGGTGTGCTCACAATATACCTGGAGTGATCACAATATACCTGGAGTGATCACAATATACCTGGAGTGCTCACAATATACCTGGAGTGTTCACAACATACCTGGAGTACTCACAACATACCTGGAGTGCTCACATTATACCTGGTGTGCTCACAACATACCTGGGTGCTCACAACATACCTGGGTGCTCACAACATACCTGGTGTGCTCACAATATACCTGGTGTACTGACTGGAGTACTCACAATATAACTGGTGTGCTCACAATATACCTGGTGTGCTCCCTGGAGTGCTCACAATATACCTGGAGTGCTCACAATATACCAAGTGTGCTCACAACATACCTGGTGTGCTCACAACATATCTGGTGTGCTCACAACATATCTGGTGTGCTCACAACATATCTGGTGTGCTCACAACATACCTGGTGTGCTCACAATATACCTGGTGTGCTCACAATATACCTGGTGTGCTCACACAATATACCTGGTGTGCTCACAATATACCTGGTGTGCTCACAATATACCTGGTGTGCTCACAATATACCTGGTGTGCTCACAATATACCTGGTGTGCTCACAATATACCTGGTGTGCTCACAATATACCTGGTGTGCTCACAATATACCTGGTGTGCTCACAACATACCTGGTGTGCTCACAACATACCTGGAGTGCTCACAACATACCTGGTGTGCTCACAACATACCTGGTGTGCTCACAACATACCTGGAGTGCTCACAACATACCTGGTGTGCTCACAACATACCTGGTGTGCTCACAACATAACTGGTGTGCTCACAATATACCTGGTGTGCTCACAACATACCTGGAGTGCTGACAACATACCTAGTGTGCTCACAATATACCTGGATTGCTCACAATATACCTGGTGTGCTCACAATATACCTGGTGTGCTCACAACATACCTGCTCACAACATACCTGGTGTGCTCACAACATAACAACAAACCTGGTGTGCTCACAATATACCTGGTTTGCTCACAATATACCTGGTGTGCTCACAACATACCTGGTGTGCTCACAACATATCTGGTGTGCTCACAACATATCTGGTGTGCTCACAACATACCTGGTGTGCTCACAACATATCTGGTGTCCTCACAATATACCTGGTGTGCTCACAATATACCTGGAGTGCTCACAATATACCTGGTGTGCTCACAATATACCTGGTGTGCTCACAATATACCTGGTGTGCTCACAATATACCTGGTGTGCTCACAATATACCTGGTGTGCTCACAATATACCTGGTGTGCTCACAATATACCTGGAGTGCTCACAACATACCTGGTGTGCTCACAACATATCTGGAGTGCTCACAACATACCTGGAGTGCTCACAATATACCTCGTGTGCTCACAATATACTTATATGCTCACAATATACCTGGTGTGCCCACAACATACATGGAATGCTCACAACATATCTGGTGTGCTCACAATATAACTGGTGTGCTCACAATATAACTGGTGTGCTCACAATATACCTGGTGTGCTCACAACATACCTGGTGTGCTCTCAACATACCTGGTGTGCTCACAATATAACTGGAGTGCTCACAATATACCTGGAGTGCTCACAATATACCTGCTACGCTCACAATATATCTGAAGTGCTCACAATATACCTGGAGTGCTCACAATATACCTGGAGTGCTCACAATATACCTGGTGTGCTCACAATATACCTGGTGTGCTCACAATATACCTGGTGTGCTCATAATATACCTGGTGTGCTCACAATATACCTGGTGTGCTCACAAATATACCTACCTGTGCTCACAACATACCTGGTGTGCTCACAACATACCTGGTGTGCTCACAACATACCTGGTGTGCTCACAACATACCTGGTGTGCTCACAACATACCTGGTGTGCTCACAACATACCTGGTGTGCTCACAACATACCTGGTGTGCTCACAACATACCTGGTGTGCTCACAACATACCTGGAGTGCTCACAACATACCTGGTGTGCTCACAACATACCTGGTGTGCTCACAACATACCTGGTGTTTTCACAACATTTCTGGTGTGTTCACAACATTTCTGGTGTGTTCACAACATTTCTGGTGTGCTCACAATATACCTGGTGTGCTCACAATATGCTGGTGTGCTCACAACATACCTGGTGTGCTCACAACATACCTGGTGTGCTCACAACATACCTGGTGTGCTATACCTGGTGTGCTCACAACATACCTGGTGTGCTCACAACATACCTGGTGTGCTCACAACATACCTGGTGTGCTCACAACATACCTGGTGTGCTCACAACATACCTGGTGTGCTCACAACATACCTGGTGTGCTCACAATATACCTGGTGTGCTCACATACTGGTGTGCTCACAACATACCTGGTGTGCTCACAATATACCTGGTGTGCTCACAACATACCTGGTGTGCTCACAACATACCTGGTGTGCTCACAACATACCTGGTGTGCTCACAATATACCTGGTGTGCTCACAACATACCTGTGTGTGCTCACAATATACCTGGTGTGCTCACAACATACCTGGGTGTGCTCACAACATACCTGGTGTGCTCACAACATACCTGGTGTGCTCACAACATACCTGGTGTGCTCACAACATCACCTGGTGTGCTCACACTGGTGTGCTCACAATATACCTGGTGTGCTCACAATATACCTGGTGTGCTCACAACATACCTGGTGTGCTCACAACATACCTGGTGTGCTCACACATACCTGGTGTGCTCACAATATACCTGGTGTGCTCACAATATACCTGGTGTGCTCACAACATACCTGCTGTGCTCACAACATACCTGGTGTGCTCACAACATACCTGGTGTGCTCACAACATACCTGGTGTGCTCACAACATACCTGGTGTGCTCACAACATACCTGGTGTGCTCACAACATACCTGGTGTGCTCACAACATACCTGGTGTGCTCACAATATACCTGGAGTGCTCACAATATACCTGCTATGCTCACAATATATCTGGAGTGCTCACAATATACCTGGAGTGCTCACAATATACCTGGTGTGCTCACAATATACCTGTGCTCACAATATACCTGGTGTGCTCACAATATACCTGGTGTGCTCACAACATACCTGGTGTGCTCACAACATACCTGGTGTGCTCACAACATACCTGGTGTGCTCACAACATACCTGGTGTGCTCACAACATACCTGTGCTCACAATATGCTCACAACATACCTGTGCTCACAACATACCTGGTGTGCTCACAACATACCTGGTGTGCTCACAACATACCTGGTGTGCTCACAACATACCTGGTGTGCTCACAACATACCTGGTGTGCTCACAACATACCTGGTGTGCTCACAACATACCTGGTGTGCTCACAACATACCTGGTGTGCTCACAACATACCTGGTGTGCTCACAACATACCTGGTGTGCTCACAACATACCTGGTGTGCTCACAACATACCTGGTGTGCTCACAACATACCTGGTGTGCTCACAACATACCTGGTGTGCTCACAACATACCTGGTGTGCTCACAACATACCTGGTGTGCTCACAACATACCTGGTGTGCTCACAACATACCTGGTGTGCTCACAACATACCTGGTGTGCTCACAACATACCTGGTGTGCTCACAACATACCTGGTGTGCTCACAACATACCTGGTGTGCTCACAACATACCTGGTGTGCTCACAACATACCTGGTGTGCTCACAACATACCTGGTGTGCTCACAACATACCTGGTGTGCTCACAACATACCTGGTGTGCTCACAATATACCTGGTGTGCTCACAATATACCTGGTGTGCTCACAATATACCTGGTGTGCTCACAATATACCTGGTGTGCTCACAACATACCTGGTGTGCTCACAACATACCTGGTGTGCTCACAAGATACCTGGTGTGCTCACAATATAACTGGTGTGCTCACAAATATACCTGGAGTGCTCACAAAATACCTGGTGTGCTCACAATATACCTGGTGTGCTCACAATATACCTGGTGTGCTCACAACATACCTGGTGTGCTCACAACATACCTGGTGTGCTCACAACATACCTGGTGTGCTCACAACATACCTGGTGTGCTCACAACATACCTGGTGTGCTCACAACATACCTGGTGTGCTCACAACATATCTGGTGTGCTCACAACATATCTGGTGTGCTCACAACATATCTGGTGTGCTCACAACATACCTGGTGTGCTCACAACATACCTGGTGTGCTCACAACATACCTGGTGTGCTCACAACATATACCTGGTGTGCTCACAACATACCTGGTGTGCTCACAATATACCTGGTGTGCTCACAATATACCTGGCTCACAAGTGCTCACAACATACGTAGTGTGCTCACAACATACCTGGTGTGCTCACAATATACCTGGTGTGCTCACAACATACCTGGAGTGCTCACAACATACCTGGAGTGCTCACAATATACCTGGTGTGCTCACAACATACCTGGTGTGCTCACAACATACCTGGTGTGCTCACAACATACCTGGTGTGCTCACAATATACCTGGTGTGCTCACAATATACCTGGGTGCTCACAATATACCTGGTGTGCTCACAACATACCTGGGTGTGCTCACACAACATACCTGGTGTGCTCACAACATACCTGGTGTGCTCACAACATACCTGGTGTGCTCACAATATACCTGGTGTGCTCACAATATACCTGGTGTGCCCACAACATACATGGAATGCTCACAACATATCTGGTGTGCTCACAATATACCTGGTGTGCTCACAATATACCTGGTGTGCTCACAATATACCTGGTGTGCTCACAACATACCTGGAGTGCTCACAATATACCTGGTGTGCTCACAACATACCTGGAGTGCTCACAACATACCTGGTGTGCTCACAACATACCTGGTGTGCTCACAATATATCTGGAGTGCTCACAATATACCTGGTGTGCTCACAATATACCTGGAGTGCTCACAATATACCTGGAGTGCTCACAATATACCTGGAGTGCTCACAATATACCTGGAGTGCTCACAACATACCTGGAGTGCTCACAACATACCTGGAGTGCTCACACCTGGTGTGCTCACAATATACCTGTGTGCTCACAATATACCTGGGTGCTCACAACATACCTGGTGTGCTCACAATATACCTGGTGTGCTCACAATATACCTGGTGTGCTCACAATATACCTGGTGTGCTCACAATATACCTGGTGTGCTCACAATATACCTGGTGTGCTCACAATATACCTGGTGTGCTCACAATATACCTGGTGTGCTCACAATATACCTGGTGTGCTCACAATATACCTGGTGTGCTCACAATATACCTGGTGTGCTCACAACATATCTGGTGTGCTCAAAACATACCTGGTGTGCTCACAACATATCTGGTGTGCTCACAACATACCTGGTGTGCTCACAACATACCTGGTGTGCTCACAATATACCTGGTGTGCTCACAATATACCTGGTGTGCTCACAATATACCTCACAATATACCTGGTGTGCTCACAATATACCTGGTGTGCTCACAATATACCTGGTGTGCTCACAATATACCTGGTGTGCTCACAATATACCTGGTGTGCTCACAATATACCTGGTGTGCTCACAATATACCTGGTGTGCTCCCAACATACCTGGTGTGCTCCCAACATACCTGGTGTGCTCCCAACATACCTGGTGTGCTCCCAACATACCTGGGGTGCTCCCAACATACCTGGGGTGCTCCCAACATACCTGGGGTGCTCACAACATACCTGGGGTGCTCACAATATACCTGGTGTGCTCACAACATACCTGGAGTGCTCACAACATACCTGGTGTGCTCACAATATACCTGGTGTGCTCACAATATACCTGGTGTACTCAATATACCTGGTGTGCTCACAACATATCTGGTGTGCTCACAACATACCTGGGGTGCTCACAACATACCTGGTGTGCTCACAATATACCTGGTGTGCTCACAACATACCTGGTGTGTGTGCTCACAATATACCTGGGGTGCTCGCAACATATCTGGTGTGTTCACAACATATCTGGTGTGCTCACAACATATCTGGTGTGCTCACAATATACCTGGCGTGCTCAAAATATACCTGGTGTGCTCACAATATACCTGGGGTGCTCACAATATACCTGGGGTGCTCACAATATACCTGGGGTGCTCACAATATACCTGGGGTGCTCACAATATACCTGGGGTGCTCACAATATACCCGGTGTGCTCACAATATACCTGGCTCACAATATGTGCTCACAATATACCTGGTGTGCTCACAACATACCTGGTGTGCTCACAACATACCTGGTGTGCTCACAACATACCTGGTGAGCTCACAATATACATGGTGTGCTCCCTGGTGTGCTCACAATATACCTGGTGTGCTCCTGGTGTGCTCACAATATACCTGGTGTGCTCACAATATACCTGGGGTGCTCACAATATACCTGGTGTGCTCACAATATACCTGGTGTGCTCACAATATACCTGGTGTGCTCACAATATACCTGGTGTGCTCACAATATACCTGGTGTGCTCACAATATACCTGGTGTGCTCACAATATACCTGGTGTGCTCACAATATACCTGGTGTGCTCACAATATACCTGGTGTGCTCACAATATACCTGGTGTGCTCACAATATACCTGGTGTGCTCACAATATACCTGGTGTGCTCACAATATACCTGGTGTGCTCACAATATACCTGGTGTGCTCACGATATACCTGGTGTGCTCACAATATACCTGGTGTGCTCACAATATACCTGGTGTGCTCACAATATACCTGGTGTGCTCACAATATACCTGGTGTGCTCACAACATACCTGGTGTGCTCACAACATACCTGGTGTGCTCACAACATACCTGGTGTGCTCACAACATACCTGGTGTGCTCACAACATACCTGGTGTGCTCACAACATACCTGGTGTGCTCACAACATACCTGGTGTGCTCACAACATACCTGGTGTGCTCACAACATACCTGGTGTGCTCACAACATACCTGGTGTGCTCACAACATACCTGGTGTGCTCACAACATACCTGGTGTGCTCACAACATACCTGGTGTGCTCACAACATACCTGGTGTGCTCACAACATACCTGGTGTGCTCACAACATACCTGGTGTGCTCACAACATACCTGGTGTGCTCACAACATACCTGGTGTGCTCACAACATACCTGGTGTGCTCACAACATACCTGGTGTGCTCACAACATACCTGGTGTGCTCACAACATACCTGGTGTGCTCACAACATACCTGGTGTGCTCACAATATACCTGGTGTGCTCACAACATACCTGGTGTGCTCACAAATATACCTGGTGTGCTCACAATATACCTGGTGTGCTCACAATATACTGGTGTGCTCACATACCTGGTGTGCTCACAACATACCTGGTGTGCTCACAACATACCTGGTGTGCTCACAACATACCTGGTGTGCTCACAACATACCTGGTGTGCTCACAATATACCTGGTGTGCTCACAACATACCTGGTGTGCTCACAACATACTGGTGTGCTCACAATATACCTGGTGTGCTCACAACATACCTGGTGTGCTCACAACATACCTGGTGTGCTCACAACATACCTGGTGTGCTCACAACATACCTGGTGTGCTCACAACATACCTGGTGTGCTCACAACATACCTGGTGTGCTCACAACATACCTGGTGTGCTCACAACATACCTGGTGTGCTCACAACATACCTGGTGTGCTCACAATATACCTGGTGTGCTCACAACATACCTGGTGTGCTCACAACATACCTGGTGTGCTCACAACATACCTGGTGTGCTCACAACATACCTGGTGTGCTCACAACATACCTGGTGTGCTCACAACATACCTGGTGTGCTCACAACATACCTGGTGTGCTCACAACATACCTGGTGTGCTCACAACATACCTGGTGTGCTCACAACATACCTGGTGTGCTCACAACATACCTGGTGTGCTCACAACATACCTGGTGTGCTCACAACATACCTGGTGTGCTCACAATATACCTGGTGTGCTCACAACATACCTGGTGTGCTCACAACATACCTGGTGTGCTCACAATATACCTGGTGTGCTCACAACATACCTGGTGTGCTCACAATATACCTGGTGTGCTCACAATATACAATATACCTGGTGTGCTCACAACCAAGTGTGCTCACAACATACCTGGTGTGCTCACAACATATCTGGTGTGCTCACAACATACCTGGTGTCCTCACAATATACCTGGTGTGCTCACAATATACCTGGTGTGCTCACAATATACCTGGTGTGCTCACAATATACCTGGTGTGCTCACAATATACCTAGTGTGCTCACAATATACCTGGTGTGCTCACAATATACCTGGTGTGCTCACAACATACCTGGTGTGCTCACAACATACCTGGTGTGCTCACAATATACCTGGTGTGCTCACAACATACCTGGTGTGCTCACAACATACCTGGTGTGCTCACAATATACCTGGTGTGCTCACAACATACCTGGTGTGCTCACAACATACCTGGCTCACAACATACCTGGTGTGCTCACAACATACCTGGTGTGCTCACAACATACCTGGTGTGCTCACAACATCACCTGGTGTGCTCACAATATACCTGGGTGTGCTCACAATACCTGGTGTGCTCACAACATACCTGGTGTGCTCACAAACATACCTGGTGTGCTCACAACATACCTGGTGTGCTCAAAACATATCTGGTGTGCTCACAACATACCTGGTGTCCTCACAATATACCTGGTGTGCTCACAAAATACCTGGTGTGCTCACAATATACCTGGTGTGCTCACAATATACCTGGTGTGCTCACAATATACCTGGTGTGCTCACAATATACCTGGTGTGCTCACAATATACCTGGTGTGCTCACAATATACCTGGTGTGCTCACAATATACCTGGTGTGCTCACAATATACCTGGTGTGCTCACAATATAACATACCTGGTGTGCTCACAATATACCTGGTGTGCTCACAATACCTGGTGTGCTCACATACCTGGTGTGCTCACAATATACCTGGAGTGCTCACAATATACCTGGTGTGCTCACAACATACCTGGTGTGCTCACAACATACCTGGAGTGCTCACAACATATCTGGTGTGCTCACAATATACCTGGTGTGCTCACAATATAGCTGGTGTGCTCACAATATACCTGGTGTGCTCACAACATACCTGGTGTGCTCACAACATACCTGGTGTGCTCACAACATACCTGGTGTGCTCACAACATACCTGGTGTGCTCACAACATACCTGGTGTGCTCACAACATACCTGGTGTGCTCACAATATACCTGGTGTGCTCACAATATACCTGGAGTGCTCAAAATATACCTGGAGTGCTCACAATATACCTGCTATGCTCACAATATATCTGGAGTGCTCACAATATACCTGGAGTGCTCACAATATACCTGGAGTGCTCACAATATACCTGGTGTGCTCACAACATACCTGGTGTGCTCACAACATACCTGGTGTGCTCACAACATACCTGGTGTGCTCACAACATACCTGGTGTGCTCACAACATACCTGGTGTGCTCACAATATACCTGGAGTGCTCACAACATACCTGGTGTGCTCACAACATACCTGGTGTGCTCACAACATATCTGGTGTGCTCACAACATACCTGGTGTGCTCACAACATATCTGGTGTGCTCACAATATACCTGGTGTGCTCACAATATACCTGGAGTGCTCACAATATACCTGGTGTGCTCACAATATACCTGGTGTGCTCACAATATACCTGGTGTGCTCACAACATACCTGGTGTGCTCACAACATACCTGGTGTGCTCACAATATACCTGGTGTGCTCACAATATACCTGGTGTGCTCACAACATACCTGGTGTGCTCACAATATACCTGGTGTGCTCACAATATACCTGGTGTGCTCACAATATACCTGGTGTGCTCACAATATACCTGGTGTGCTCACAATATACCTGGTGTGCTCACAATATACCTGGTGTGCTCACAATATACCTGGTGTGCTCACAATATACGTGGTGTGCTCACAATATACCTGGAGTGCTCACAACATACCTGGAGTGCTCACAATATACCTGGTGTACTCACAATATACCTGGTGTGCTCACAATATACCTGGTGTGCTCACAACATACCTGGTGTGCTCACAACATATACCTGGTGTGCTCACAATATACCTGGTGTGCTCACAATATACCTGGTGTGCTCACAATATACCTGGGGTGCTCACAATATACCTGGTGTGCTCACAATATACCTGGTGTGCTCACAATATACCTGGTGTGCTCACAATATACCTGGTGTGCTCACAATATACCTGGTGTGCTCACAATATACCTGGTGTGCTCACAATATACCCGGTGTGCTCACAATATACCCGGTGTGCTCACAATATACCTGGTGTGCTCACAATATACCTGGTGTGCTCACAATATACCTGGGGTGCTCGCAATATTGAGAGTATATTGGTGTGCTCACAATATACCTGGTGTACTCACAATATACCTAGTGTGCTCACAATATACCTGGCGTGCTCACAATATACCTGGTGTGCTCACGACATTCCTGGTGTGTTCACGACATTACTGGTGTGCTCACAACATTCCTGGTGTGCTCACAATATACCTGGTGTGCTCACAATATACCTGGTGTGCTCACAATATACCTGGTGTGCTCACAACATACCTGGTGTGCTCACAACATACCTGGTGTGCTCACAACATACCTGGTGTGCTCACAACATACCTGGTGTGCTCACAACATACCTGGTGTGCTCACAACATACCTGGTGTGCTCACAACATACCTGGTGTGCTCACAACATACCTGGTGTGCTCACAACATACCTGGTGTGCTCACAACATACCTGGTGTGCTCACAACATACCTGGTGTGCTCACAACATACCTGGTGTGCTCACAACATACCTGGTGTGCTCACAACATACCTGGTGTGCTCACAATATACCTGGAGTGCTCAAAATATACCTGGTGTGCTCACAACATACCTGGTGTGCTCACAACATACCTGGTGTGCTCACAACATACCTGGTGTGCTCACAACATACCTGGTGTGCTCACAATATACCTGGTGTGCTCACAATATACCTGGTGTGCTCACAATATACCTGGTGTGCTCACAATATACCTGGTGTGCTCACAATATACCTGGTGTGCTCACAATATACCTGGTGTGCTCACAATATACCTGGTGTGCTCACAATATACCTGGTGTGCTCACAATATACCTGGTGTGCTCACAACATACCTGGTGTGCTCACAATATACCTGGTGTGCTCACAATATACCTGGTGTGCTCACAATATACCTGGTGTGCTCACAACATACCTGGTGTGCTCACAATATACCTGGTGTGCTCACAACATACCTGGTGTGCTCACAACATACCTGGTGTGCTCACAACATACCTGGTGTGCTCACAACATACCTGGTGTGCTCACAACATACCTGGTGTGCTCACAACATACCTGGTGTGCTCACAACATACCTGGTGTGCTCACAACATACCTGGTGTGCTCACAACATACCTGGTGTGCTCACAACATACCTGGTGTGCTCACAACATTTCTGGTGTGTTCACAACATTTCTGGTGTGCTCACAATATACCTGGTGTGCTCACAATATACCTGGTGTGCTCACAATATACCTGGAGTGCTCACAATATACCTGGAGTGCTCACAATATACCTGGAGTGCTCACAACATACCTGGTGTGCTCACAATATACCTGGTGTGCTCACAATATATACCTGGTGTGCTCACAACATACCTGGTGTGCTCACAACATACCTGGTGTGCTCACAATATACCTGGTGTGCTCACAACATACCTGGTGTGCTCACAACATACCTGGTGTGCTCACAACATACCTGGTGTGCTCACAATATACCTGGTGTGCTCACAATATACCTGGTGTGCTCACAATACCTGGTGTATACCTGGTGTGCTCACAATATACCTGGTGTGCTCACAATATACCTGGTGTGCTCACAATATACCTGGTGTGCTCACAATATACCTGGTGTGCTCACAATATACCTGGTGTGCTCACAATATACCTGGTGTGCTCACAATATACCTGGTGTGCTCACAATATACCTGGTGTGCTCACAATATACCTGGTGTGCTCACAATATACCTGGTGTGCTCACAATATACCTGGTGTGCTCACAACATACCTGGTGTGCTCACAACATACCTGGTGTGCTCACAACATTCGTGGTGTGCTCACAATATACCTGGTGTGCTCACAACATACCTGGTGTGCTCACAATATACCTGGTGTGCTCACAATATACCTGGTGTGCTCACAATATACCTGGTGTGCTCACAATATACCTGGTGTGCTCACAATATACCTGGTGTGCTCACAATATACCTGGGGTGCTCACAATATACCTGGGGTGCTCACAATATACCTGGTGTGCTCACAATATACCTGGGGTGCTCACAATATACCTGGGGTGCTCACAATATACCTGGGGTGCTCACAATATACCTGGGGTGCTCACAATATACCTGGGGTGCTCACAATATACCTGGTGTGCTCACAATATACCCGGTGTGCTCACAATATACCCGGTGTGCTCACAATATACCCGGTGTGCTCACAATATACCCGGTGTGCTCACAATATACCTGGTGTGCTCACAATATACCTGGTGTGCTCACAATATACCTGGTGTGCTCACAATATACCTGGGGTGCTCGCAATATTGGTGTGCTCACAATATACCTGGTGTGCTCACAATATACCTGGTGTGCTCACACCTGGTGTGCTCACAATATACCTGGTGTGCTCACAATATACCTGGTGTACTCACAATATACCTAGTGTGCTCACAATATACCTGGCGTGCTCACAATATACCTGGTGTGCTCACGACATTCCTGGTGTGCTCACGACATTACTGGTGTGCTCACAACATTCCTGGTGTGCTCACAACATTCCTGGTGTGCTCACAATATACCTGGTGTGCTCACAATATACCTGGTGTGCTCACAACATACCTGGCGTGCTCACAACATACCTGGTGTGCTCACAATATACCTGGTGTGCTCACAATATACCTGGTGTGCTCACAATATACCTGGTGTGCTCACAATATACCTGGTGTGCTCACAATATACCTGGTGTGCTCACAATATACCTGGTGTGCTCACAATATACCTGGTGTGCTCACAATATACCTGGTGTGCTCACAATATACCTGGGGTGCTCACAATATACCTGGTGTGCTCACAATATACCTGGTGTGCTCACAATATACCTGGTGTGCTCACAATATACCTGGCGTGCTCACAACATACCTGGTGTGCTCACAAATATACCTGGTGTGCTCACAACATACCTGGTGTGCTCACAATATACCTGGTGTGCTCACAATATACCTGGTGTGCTCACAATATACCTGGTGTGCTCACAATATACCTGGTGTGCTCACAATATACCTGGTGTGCTCACAATATACCTGGTGTGCTCACAATATACCTGGTGTGCTCACAACATACCTGGTGTGCTCACAACATACCTGGTGTGCTCACAATATACCTGGTGTGCTCACAATATACCTGGTGTGCTCACAATATACCTGGTGTGCTCACAATATACCTGGTGTGCTCACAACATACCTGGTGTGCTCACAACATACCTGGAGTGCTCACAACATACCTGGTGTGCTCACAATATACCTGGTGTGCTCACAATATAGCTGGTGTGCTCACAATATACCTGGTGTGCTCACAACATACCTGGTGTGCTCACAACATACCTGGTGTGCTCACAACATACCTGGTGTGCTCACAACATACCTGGAGTGCTCACAACATACCTGGAGTGCTCACAACATACCTGGAGTGCTCACAACATACCTGGAGTGCTCACAATATACCTGGTGTGCTCACAATATACCTGGAGTGCTCACAATATACCTGGAGTGCTCACAATATACCTGGAGTGCTCACAATATACCTGGAGTGCTCACAATATACCTGGTGTGCTCACAATATACCTGGTGTGCTCACAACATACCTGGAGTGCTCACAACATATCTGGTGTGCTCACAACATACCTGGTGTGCTCACAATATATCTGGTGTGCTCACAATATATCTGGTGTGCTCACAACATACCTGTAGTGCTCACAACATACATGAAGTGCTCATAACATACCTGGAGTGCTCATAACATACCTGGAGTGCTCACAATATACCTGGTGTGCTCACAATATACCTGGAGTGCTCACAATATTCCTGGAGTGCTCACAACATACCTGGAGTGCTCACAACATACCTGGTGTGCTCACAATATACCTAGAGTGCTCACAATATACCTGGAGTGCTCACAACATACCTGGAGTGCTCACAACATACCTGGAGTGCTCACATTATACCTGGTGTGCTCACAACATACCTGGGTGCTCACAACATACCTGGGTGCTCACAACATACCTGGTGTGCTTACAATATACCTGGTGTGCTCACAATATACCTGGTGTGCTCACAGTACTCACCTGGTGTGCTCACAATATACCTGTGCTCCCTGTGCTCACAATATACCTGTAGTGCTCACAATATACCTGGTGTGCTCACAATATACCTGGGGTGCTCACAATATACCTGGTGTGCTCACAATATACCTGGTGTGCTCACAATATACCTGGTGTGCTCACAATATACCTGGTGTGCTCACAATATACCTGGTGTGCTCACAATATACCTGGTGTGCTCACAATATACCTGGAGTGCTCACAATATACCTGGTGTGCTCACAATATACCTGCTATGCTCACAATATACCTGGTGTGTTCACAATATACCTGGTGTGCTCACAATATACCTGTTGTGCTCACAATATACCTGTTGTGCTCACAATATACCTGTTGTGCTCACAATATACCTGATGTGCTCACAACATACCTGGTGTGCTCACAACATACCTGGAGTGCTCACAACATATCTGGTGTGCTCACAACATATCTGTTGTGCTCACAATATACCTGGAGTGCTCACAACATACCTGGTGTGCTCACAATATACCTGGTATGCTCACAACATACCTGGAGTGCTGACAACATACCTAGTGTGCTCACAATATATCTGGTGTGCTCACAATATACCTGGATTGCTCACAATATACCTGGATTGCTCACAATATACCTGGTGTGCTCACAACATACCTGGTGTGCTCACAACATACCTGGAGTGCTCACAACATACCTGGTGTGCCCACAACAAACATGGAATGCTCACAACATATCTGGTTTGCTCACAATATAACTGGTGTGCACACAACATACCTGGTGTGCACACAACATACATGGAACGCTCACAACATATCTGGTGTGTTCACAACATACATGGTGTGCTCACAACATATCTGGTATCCTCAGAATATACCTGGTGTGCTTACAATATACCTGGTGTGCTCACAATATACCTGGTGTGCTCACAATATACCTGGTGTGCTCACAATATACCTGGTGTTCTCACAATATACCTGGTGTGCTCACAATATATCTGGAGTGCTCACAACATACCTGGGGTGCTCACAACATACCTGGAGTGCTCACAATATATCTGGTGTGCTCACAATATACTTATATGCTCACAATATACCTGGTGTGCCAACAACATACATGGAATGCTCACAACATATCTGGTGTGCTCACAATATAACTGGTGTGCTCACAATATAACTGGTGTGCTCACAATATAACTGGTGTGCTCACAATATACCTGGTGTGCTCAAAACATACCTGATGTGCTCATAACATACCTGGTGTGCTCACAACATACCTGGTGTGCGCTCAACATACCTGGTGTTCTCACAATATAACTGGAGTGCTCACAATATACCTGGAGTGCTCACAATATACCTGGTGTGCTCACAATATACCTGTGCTCACAATATACCTGGTGTGCTCACAATATACCTGGTGTGCTCACAATATACCTGGTGTGCTCACAATATACCTGGAGTGCTCACAATATCACCTGGTGTGCTCACAATATACCTGGTGTGCTCACAACATACCTGGTGTGCTCACAATATACCTTGTGTGCTCACAATATACCTGGTGTGCTCACAATATACCTGGTGTGCTCACAACATACCTGGTGTGCTCACAACATACCTGGTGTGCTCACAACATACCTGGTGTGCTCACAACATACCTGGTGTGCTCACAACATACCTGGTGTGCTCACAACATACCTGGTGTGCTCACAACATACCTGGTGTGCTCACAACATACCTGGTGTGCTCACAATATACCTGGTGTGCTCACAATATACCTGGAGTGCTCACAATATACCTGGAGTGCTCACAATATACCTGGAGTGCTCACAACATACCTGGTGTGCTCACGATATACCTGGTGTGCTCACGATATACCTGGTATGCTCACAATATACCTGGTGTGCTCACAATATACCTGGTGTGCTCACAATATACCTGGTGTGCTCACAATATACCTGGTGTGCTCACAATATACCTGGTGTGCTCACAATATACCTGGGGTGCTCACAATATACCTGGGGTGCTCACAATATACCTGGGGTGCTCACAATATACCTGGTGTGCTCGCAACATATCTGGTGTGTTCACAACATATCTGGTGTGCTCACAATATACCTGGTGTGCTCACAATATACCTGGTGTGCTCACAATATACCTGGTGTGCTCACAACATACCTGGTGTGCTCACAACATACCTGGTGTGCTCACAACATACCTGGTGTGCTCACACCTGGTGTGCTATACCTGGTGTGCTCACAATATACCTGGAGTGCTCACAATATACCCGGCGTGCTCACAATATACATGGCAGGCTCACAATATACCTGGTGTGCTCACAACATATGTGGAGTGCTCACAACATATCTGGTGTGCTCACAATATACCTGGTGTGCTCACAACATACCTGGTGTGCTCACAACATACCTGGTGTGCTCACAACATACCTGGTGTGCTCACAACATACCTGGTGTGCTCACAACATACCTGGTGTGTGCTCACAACATACCTGGTGTGCTCACAATATACCTGGTGTGCTCACAACATACCTGGTGTGCTCACAATATACCTGGTGTGCTCATACCTGGAGTGCTCACAATATACCTGGTGTGCTCACAATATACCTGGAAGTGCTCACAACATACCTGGTGTGCTCACAATATACCTGGTGTGCTCACAATATACCTGGGGTGCTCACAATATACCTGGTGTGCTCACAATATCACCTGGTGTGCTCACAATATACCTGGTGTGCTCACAATATACCTGGTGTGCTCACAATATACCTGGTGTGCTCACAATATACCTGGTGTGCTCACAATATACCTGGTGTGCTCACAATATACCTGGTGTGCTCACAATATACCTGCTCACAATATACCTGGTGCTCACAATATACCTGGTGTGCTCACAATATACCTGGTGTGCTCACAATATACCTGGTGTGCTCACAATATACCTGGTGTGCTCACAATATACCTGGTGTGCTCACAATATACCTGGTGTGCTCACAATATACCTGGTGTGCTCACAATATACCTGGTGTGCTCACAATATACCTGGTGTGCTCACAACATACCTGGTGTGGTGTGCTCACAATATACCTGGTGTGCTGGTGTGCTCACAACCTGGTGTGCTATACCTGGTGTGCTCACAATATACCTGGTGTGCTCACAATATACCTGGTGTGCTCACAATATACCTGGTGTGCTCACAACATACTGGTGTGCTCACAACATATCTGGTGTGCTGGTGTGCTCACAATATACCTGGGTGTGCTCACAATATACCTGGTGTGCTCACAATATACCTGGTGTGCTCACAATATACCTGGTGTGCTCACAATATACCTGGTGTGCTCACAATATACCTGGTGTGCTCACAATATACCTGGTGTGCTCACAATATACCTGGAGTGCTCACAATATACCTGGTGTGCTCACAATATACCTGGTGTGCTCACAATATACCTGGTGTGCTCACAATATACCTGGTGTGCTCACAATATACTGGTGTGCTCACAATATACCTGGTGTGCTCACAATATACCTGGTGTGCTCACAATATACCTGGTGTGCTCACAATATACCTGGTGTGCTCACAATATACCTGGTGTGGTGTGCTCACAACATACCTGGTGTGCTCACAACATACCTGGTGTGCTCACAACATACCTGGTGTGCTCACAACATACCTGGTGTGCTCACAACATACCTGGTGTGCTCACAACATACCTGGTGTGCTCACAACATACCTGGTGTGCTCACAACATACCTGGTGTGCTCACAACATACCTGGTGTGCTCACAACATACCTGGTGTGCTCACAACATACCTGGTGTGCTCACAACATACCTGGTGTGCTCACTCACAATACCTGGTGTGCTCACAACATACCTGGTGTGCTCACAACATACCTGGTGTGCTCACAACATACCTGGTGTGCTCACAACATACCTGGTGTGCTCACAACATACCTGGTGTGCTCACAACATACCTGGTGTGCTCACAACATACCTGGTGTGCTCACAACATACCTGGTGTGCTCACAATATACCTGGTGTGCTCACAACATACCTGGAGTGCTCACAATATACCTGGGGTGCTCACAATATACCTGGTGTGCTCACAATATACCTGGAGTGCTCAAAATATACCTGGAGTGCTCACAATATACCTGGTGTGCTCACAATATACCTGGAGTGCTCACAATATACCTGCTCACAACACAATGGTGTGCTCACAATACACCTGAGTGCTCACAATATACCTGGAGTGCTCACATACCTGGTGTGCTCACAATATACCTGGTGTGCTCACAACATACCTGGTGTGCTCACAATATACCTGGTGTGCTCACAATATACCTGGTGTGCTCACAATATACCTGGTGTGCTCACAATATACCTGGTGTGCTCACAATATACCTGGTGTGCTCACAATATACCTGGTGTGCTCACAATATACCTGGTGTGCTCACAATATACCTGGTGTGCTCACAACATACCTGGAGTGCTCACAATATACCTGGTGTGCTCACAACATACCTGGTGTGCTCACAACATACCTGGTGTGCTCACAACATACCTGGTGTGCTCACAACATACCTGGTGTGCTCACAATATACCTGGTGTGCTCACAAGATACCTGGTGTGCTCACAAAATACCTGGAGTGCTCACAATATACCTGGTGTGCTCACAATATACCTGGTGTGCTCACAATATACCTGGTGTGCTCACAATATACCTGGTGTGCTCACAACATACCTGGAGTGCTCACAATATACCTGGTGTGCACACAACATACATGGAATGCTCACAACATATCTGGTGTGCTCACAACATACCTGGTGTGCTCACAACATACCTGGAGTGCTCACAATATGCCTGGGGTGCTCACAATACACCTGATGTGCTCACAATATACCTGGTGTGCTCACAACATACCTGGTGTGTTCACATTTTACCTGGAGTGCTCAAAACATAACTGGGGTGCTCACAATATACCTAGTGTGCTCACCACATACCTGGAGTGCTCACAACATACCTAGTGTGCTCACAATATACCTGGTGTGCTCACAATATACCTGGATTGCTCACAATATACCTGGTGTGCCCACAACATACATGGAATGCTCACAACATATCTGGTGTGCTCACAATATAATTGGTGTGCTCACAATATACCTGGTGTTCCCACAACATACATGGAATGCTCAGAACATATCTGGTGTGCTCAAAACATAACTGGTGTGCTCTCAATATACCTGGTGTGCTCACAATATATAACTGGTGTGCTCACAACATACCTGGAGATCTCACAATATATCTGGTGTGCTCACAACATATCTGGTGTGTTCAATATACCTGGTGTGCTCACAACATACCTGGTGTGCTCACAACATACCTGGAGTGCTCACAATATACCTGGAGTTCTCACAATATACCTGGTGTGCTCACAATGTACCTGGTGTGCTCACAATATACCTGGTGTGCTCACAATATACCTGGTGTGCTCACAATATACCTGGTGTGCTCACAATATACCTGGTGTGCTCACAACATACCTGGTGTGCTCACAACATACCTGGTGTGCTCACAACATACCTGGTGTGCTCACAACATACCTGGTGTGCTCACAACATACCTGGTGTGCTCACAACATACCTGGAGTGCTCACAACATACCTGGAGTGCTCACAACATACCTGGAGTGCTCACAACATACCTGGTGTGCTCACAACATACCTGGTGTGCTCACAATATACCTGGTGTGCTCACAATATACCTGGTGTGCTCACAATATACCTGGTGTGCTCACAATATATCTGGAGTGCTCACAATATATCTGGAGTGCTCACAATATATCTGGAGTGCTCACAACATACCTGGTGTGCACACAACATACCTGGTGAGCACACAACATACATGAAATGCTCACAACATATCTGGTGTGCTCACAACATATCTGGTGTGCTCACAACATACCTGGTGTGCTCACAACATATCTGGTGTGCTCACAACATAACTGGTGTGCTCACAACATACCTGGTGTGCTCACAACATATCTGGTGTGCTCAAAACATACCTGGTGTGCTCAAAACATACCTGGTGTGCTCAAAACATACCTGGTGTGCTCAAAACATACCTGGTGTGCTCAAAAGATACCTGGTGTGCTCAAAACATACCTGGTGTGCTCAAAACATACCTGGTGTGCTCAAAACATACCTGGTGTGCTCAAAACATACCTGGTGTGCTCAAAACATACCTGGTGTGCTCACAACATACCTGGTGTGCTCACAACATACCTGGTGTGCTCACAACATACCTGGTGTGCTCACAACATACCTGGTGTGCTCACAACATACCTGGTGTGCTCACAACATACCTGGTGTGCTCACAACATACCTGGTGTGCTCACAACATACCTGGTGTGCTCACAACATACCTGGTGTGCTCACAACATACCTGATGTGCTCACAACATACCTGATGTGCTCACAACATACCTGGTGTGCTCACAACATACCTGGTGTGCTCACAACATACCTGGTGTGCTCACAACATACCTGGTGTGCTCACAACATACCTGGTGTGCTCACAACATACCTGGTGTGCTCACAACATACCTGGTGTGCTCACAACATACCTGGTGTGCTCACAACATACCTGGTGTGCTCACAACATACCTGGTGTGCTCACAACATACCTGGTGTGCTCACAACATACCTGGTGTGCTCACAACATACCTGGTGTGCTCACAACATACCTGGTGTGCTCACAACATACCTGGTG
Organism: Procambarus clarkii; assembly: GCF_020424385.1. Taxonomy (NCBI): domain Eukaryota; kingdom Metazoa; phylum Arthropoda; class Malacostraca; order Decapoda; family Cambaridae; genus Procambarus; species Procambarus clarkii. The sequence continues at coordinate 144,499 of NW_025554061.1, forward strand.
TGCTCACAACATTCCTGGTGTGCTCTAAACATACCTAGTGTGCTCTCAACATACCTAGAGTGCACACAATATACCTGGAGTGCTCACAATATACCTGCTATGCTCACAATATATCTGGAGTGCTCACAATATACCAGGAGTGCTCACAATATACCTGGTGTATTCACAATATACCTGGTGTGCTCACAATATACCTGGTGTGCTCACAATATACCTGGTGTGCTCACAATATACCTGGTGTGCTCACAATATACCTGGTGTGCTCACAATATACCTGGTGTGCTCACAATATACCTGGTGTGCTCACAATATATCTGGAGTGCTCACAACATACCTGGTGTGCTTACAACATACCTGGTGTGCTCACAACATACCTGGTGTGCTCACAACATTCCTGGTGTGCTCACAACATTCCTGGTGTGCTCACAACATTCCTGGTGTGCTCTCAACATACCTAGTGTGCTCTCAACATACCTAGTGTGCTCACAATATACCTGGAGTGCTCACAAATATACCTGGAGTGCTCACAATATACCTGCTATGCTCATAATATATCTGGAGTGCTCACAATATACCAGGAGTGCTCACAATATACCTGGTGTGCTCACAATATACCTGGTGTGCTTACTATATACCTGGATAAACGTTACTACGTAACACCTATCAAGAACAGATATATATCAATTGTGGCACATCAAATAATTTAAGCGTCTTACCCTTGTGGGTGGAGGAGTCCTGCCTTGTGATGACTGATCCTACACACAGAAATAATTGGTCAATAAATCTGAGCTAACAGACTAACCGAACTGTGGCACCTTCCTCCCGGTCTTGCAAGTTGCGACAACTATAGTGACTATATTCCCTTGTTGTAAGTCACGCTGCTTTATAGGACTTGCAGGAGGTAATGTGTGTTGTGGGAGGCCCTCTTGTGGGCTCAAGGTTCACCCTCCTGTGGGCTCAAGGTTCACCCCTCCTGTGGGCTCAAGGTTCACCCCTCCTGTGGGCTCAAGGTTCACCCTCCTGTGGGCTCATGGTTCACCCTCCTGTGGGCTCAAGGTTCACCCCTCCTGTGGGCTCAAGGTTCACCCTACTGTGGGCTCAAGGTTCAAACCTCATGTGGGCTCAAGGTTCAACCCTCCTGTGGGCTCAAGGTTCAACCCTCCTGTGGCCTCAAGGTTCAACCCTCCTGTGGGCTCAAGGTTCAACCCTCCTGTGGGCTCAAGGTTCAAACCTCATGTGGGATCAAGGTTCAAACCTCATGTGGGCTCAAGGTTCAAACCTCATGTGGGCTCAAGGTTCAAACCTCCTGTGGGCTCAAGGTTCACCCTCCTGTGGCCTCAAGGTTCACCCTCCTGTGGGCTCAAGGTTCACCCTACTGTGGGCTCAAGGTTCAGGCTCAAGGTTCAACCCTCCTGTGGCCTCAAGGTTCACCCTCCTGTGGGCTCAAGGTTCAACCCTCCTGTGGGCTCAAGGTTCAACCCTCCTGTGGGCTCAAGGTTCAACCCTCCTGTGGGCTCAAGGTTCAACCCTCCTGTGGGCTCAAGGTTCACCCTCCTGTGGGCTCAAGGTTCACCCTCCTGTGGGCTCAAGGTTTACCAACACTCTGGCAGGGCCTTTGTTTACAATGGCTCCCCCCCGCCCTCCACACTTACAGAAACGGTCCGTTATATTTGGAGTCAAGCGGGTAATCTTGTATATGTTTGACAGCTGATTATTACTAAATATATGATTAATAACAATAATTTGTTTATTGTGTTACCAGTTCTGAGACTGGAAGATGTTTAGTGTAACATTAGTTAGCAACTATTGTTGGGCCTGACGGCTCAATGGACAGCACTCGGGGTTCGTAGTTCTAAGGGTCCGGGTTCGATTCTCAGCGGAAGCAGAAACAAATGGCAGAGTTTCTTTCATCCTGATGCTCCGGTTTACCTAGCAGTAAGTAGATACTTGGGAGTTAGACAGCTGCTACGGGCTGCTTCATGTGGATGTGTGTGTGTGTGTGTGTGTGTACTCACCTAGTTCTCACCTAGTTGTGTTTGCGGGGGTTGAGCTCTGGCTCTTTGGTCCCGCCTCTCAACCCTCAATCAACAGGTGTACAGATTCCTGAGCCTATTGGGCTCTGTCATATCTACATTTGAAACTGTGTATGTTGTCAGCCTCCACCACATCACCCCCTAATGCATTCCATTTGTCAACCACTCTGACACTAAAAAAGTTCTTTCTAATATCTCTGTGGCTCATTTGGGCACTCAGTTTCCACCTGTGTCCCCTTGTGCGTGTTCCCCTTGTGTTAAATAGACTGTCTTTATCTACCCTATCAATTCCCTTCAGAATCTTGAATGTGGTGATCACGTCCCCCCTAACTCTTCTGTCTTCCAGCGAAGTGAGGTTTAATTCCCATAGTCTCTCCTCGTAGCTCATACCTCTCAGCTCGGGTACTAGTCTGGTGGCAAACCTTTGAACCTTTTCCAGTTTAGTCTTATCCTTGACTAGATATGGACTCCATGCTGGGGCTGCATACTCCAGGATTGGCCTGACATGTGTGGTATACAAAGTTCTGAATGATTCTTTACACAAGTTTCTGAATGCCGTTCGTATGCTGGCCAGCCTAGCATATGCCGCTGATGTTATTCGCTTGATATGTGCTGCAGGAGACAGGTCTGGCGTGATATCAACCCCCAAGTCTTTTTCCTTCTCTGAATCCTGAAGAATTTCCTCTCCCAGATGATACCTTGTATCTGGCCTCCTGCTCCCTCCTGTGTGTGTGTGTGTGTGTGTGTGTGTGTGTGTGTGTGTGTGTGTTGCATTAGGATGAAGGACCTGCCCAAAACAATATGCGTGCTGTGGCTGAACAAGAATTTAAGAACTCTTGTGTATATGGGGGGGAAGTAAGTTCTGTAGTCAACTCAGGGTACATTTATCCCATTCTCTTATTTTTCATGACTAATGTATTTATTAGTTACTTAAACTAATGCAAATAAACAGATGAATTTATTAGTTAAGCAAATGCAAATTAACAGATAAATTTATTAGTTAAGCTAATGCAAATTAACAACATTTTATGGCTGTTACATAAGAGTTTCATATATGATGTGGGAATTTCCCAAATTCTTAATATGCCAGTAACATTTGCTATGTAACAATACTGGTTAATCCTCGTGCAGGAAAATATACAACTAATTTTCACAACACCTTATCCTTGAGATATGATAATAAGCTGATGCAATATTCTTAGTTCCAGCAGCTTCACCATCTTGTAGCCTCGTGCACGATGTTCACACGCTTCCCTTCACAGATTATGCGACCCTCACTATGAATCTGCCTCTGTTTGACCACCTAAATATTCTCCTTATAACCGGCACTTGGCCGAGAAGCTGCTGGACCCTTGCTGACGGCCTTGCAGCCCTACTTGAGTGTGCCCAACAATGTTATTAGATACCAATCAACATAACAGTCAAAACATTGAATACCCATCAATATACAACCTAAACATTCACTCCATTTAGTAATATTTTCACACGAAATACTTCCACAAAGATATTACTTACGTTTGTCCTTTCACTGTGTCAGTCTGGCACTAACGCAGTCAGAGACTGCGTCTGTGCAAGAACGTAACAATGGATGGACCGTAACAACACAATTTCACACAAACATGCGTAAGGCTCCTGTTAAGACAAATTGCCATTTGGAAACTTTATATTCTAAACGGCAAATCTGTCCTGGTCACCTTAGCGACACTCAGGATTTTATCAGCAAGGTTAAGCCCACCAAAAATGTTTTTAAGCCTCAT